>LSSN01000112.1:0-28609 GCA_001970855.1 Smittium culicis
TTGATGTGGATGTGGATATCACAGTGGTGGTCAATAAGCTAGTTACAGTTGTGTCAGCTCCGACAGTTGCGGTGGTTGTTTCAGTTAGCACTCTAGTAAATGGTACTGATACATTTATAGTTATTAAATCGGTTTCTACAGAGTTGGATATTATTGTAGTCGAGATGATATCTGTGACTGTCTGTCTAACGACTTCAGTGGTGGTATCGGTGTAAGTTTGGGTTACTACAACAGGAGTTGAAATTGTTGTAGATTTAGTTATAGTGTAAAAAACAGGTGTATATATGACATCGGTTACGAACGAAGTTATAATTCGAGTAGTAGGAATAGAGGTTGTTAGCGTGCTAGTTTCTACTATAGTATCGGTTACTTCATTAGTAATGAACACAGTATTAACTGATGTTTGGAATACAGGTATAGTAGTAGTTACAATATCAGATTCTGTAATAGTTGTAGGAAATATTTTTGTCTCGATTTTAGTTAGAGTAATGTCACTTTCAACTATTTCAGTTTCAGTTATTGTGTTGAATACCGGGAAAGAGTCTGTGAAAGTTGAAGTTTTCAATATCGTTGTTGGCTGGGTTATAGTCACATTTTTGATGCTATTAACAGTGCTGAATTGTGTGACGGTTTCAACTAGAGTTTCAGTTGGCCCTTGAGAAATTCTTCCTGATAGTGTTTCAGTCTTGGTTAAAATCACAACTTTATTATGGTTACCATTCTTGTAGTAAATATTTCCCTCATTTTTATCAGCCTTGAAATAGTTAAATGAAGGTCTATTGTAATTCCCATTTGCTCCATAGCCAGAGTCAGGTCCAATCCCAGGTCCGTAAACTTGATTTCCCGAGTTATGGTTGGGTAGCTTTCTTCTGTCTGATCCAATTACTTGACGCTTTTCAACAATATTGTTATTGTTACCAAAACTTTCACTAAGGCCATCAAAACCAGAGATAAATTTGCTATCGCGATGATTTTTGCCATTTACAAAATCTAACTTCTCGCCGCTAAATGATGAAGCACGATTAACAAAGTTGTTACCATTTTCATTTTCCAAAGCCGATCCCTGTGATAACAATCCACAGATCAATAAAAACGAAGATATACCTCTTTTAAATATCTTCATTTTTTTTTAGAATGAAAATTGTAATTTGCAAATGTATCTTATAGTTTTTTCTGTTCCCTGGTTTATGATACTTGGAATAATTCAGTGATGTGCTTTTAGTTTGAGTAAAACTTTATCATTTTATATACTTTTTTTTACTGTTTATTAACGAGAAATTAATACCTGATTCTTGAGATTTCATCAAAATCTACGAAACAAGCCTTTTACAGCGATTTTCCCTACAACTAATGTGGTTTATGTTTAACATCAAATCTAGTAAACTGGCACTTGTGGCTAATAATAGCTATATCTAGAATATAAATTATCAACCTTTATAATTCGAAATATCTAATCTACAAAATTTTTATACATGGAATCTCGGTAATTTGGCGTTAGGAAAGTATTATGCCTATCCTATAGAAAATTAAAAAAATTATACTTGTGAATATTGAAAATCTAATCAGCCTCGTAAATTTTATCTGGCTGCGAATACATAGATTATGTCACTAAAAAAATTTTATCTAATAAAAAGCCTCTACACTGTTTTAACTCTTTAATTATGGAAACTATATTCGCAGTAGATAGAATATTTTACCTAATTGATATATATTAAATTATTTAAATACAAAACTATCTATAATTTTAAATACTTAAAGATTATTATAATTAGATATCATTATATATAGATTTTGAGCCGTGAGAAACTATTTGTAATAAATTTGCCAATAATTTTAAAAATCATGCTTTAATTTTTTGTTCAAATATACACTTTTGATGTATTATTTGTATTAAAAAAACTTTGTGCTCTTTTTAATGAGTTTGAGGTTTGCTTCAAATTAAAGAATAAAATATTTTGGCGCATAAATTTTTATTTTTTAAGCCTATATGGCGGAAAGCGGCTAATTATAAGAGTTATTCTTAATTAAGCCAAGCTTTCAGAATCTTTACGCTCTGATTATCTAACCCACTATTATATTTAATCTACTAAAAATATTTAAATTAGTTTAATCCACTTCGTTCAATTTTTCACACTAGACCCTTTCCTAAATATATTACAATTTTTATTGACCTGCTCTTTGTATCTATTTTTCTACTTAGCTTTTAAGCAACGTATTTTTATTAGACTTTAATTTGGTTTTTAAGAAAACGTATTTTTAATAGAATTTAGATTGGTTTTGAAGCAAATATATTTTTACTAGACTTTAAATTTTTCTAGAAGCGAAAATATTTTTACTGGAATTTTTTTGTATTTTTATCGATAAATTTTTGGATTGGTAGGAATTTCCACAATATATATGCGAAAGTGTAGAATAGGTCAAAGAATTCTCTTTATAGTTTGATTCTTCTATTATTTTCTGAAAATTGTATTTTAAAATTAAAATGGAACTATCTAAGATGATAATAATAAACCTTTTAATGAGTATTATAATTATGTCAAATTAAATTCGACAGGTAAAGTAAACTCACCAATTGATAGATTAATGAAATTAAATTCATAGTAATATCTATAACAAAATCCATGTTTCAAAATTTGGCATGATAACAGAAAATTATAAATACCGCCACAAAAAGAGAAAAGAAAAATAATCAAGGAATAGGAAAAGTTAAAGGGAAAATTGAAACAAGGTTAAACAAAAGAACTTAGTATTTCGTTTAATAGCTTTACTTTTTTTGGTGAGCATACTATTAATAAAATCATCACTTTTCATTACTAAATAAAACTTGTATCAAATTTTAAACTCTTTATTTTTATAATAAATTTTAACCCAAAGGAAATTGTCGAAGAGCTAAGCTCTTACTATTTTTATTCAAAGCCTAATCGAGTTTTCCTACTTCGATCTAACTTTGTTTTTTTTTTCTTTAAACTAAGGAAATCTAAAATTTCTTAGTATAAAGACTTTTTTTAGAATAGGAAAATCAATTCTAATACCTTTATATTCAACTATTACTATTACTCGTGTTACATTGTCATTTATCTTTACATTTTATTATTAACCTATGCACAAAACTACTATTATTACTATCATAAAAGAAATCACCGTTTTTTTTTATTCTGATACATAATATTGGAAAACTTATCCTTAATATGCTTTCATTAATTTTCGATATAAAAATAATAAATTTTTACTAAAATTTAAGAAAATTACGTTTTTTTTTATATTTAAATTTGAAAACAAAATACACTCCCCAAAAATATTATAAATAAAGCTATCAAAAAACTTGAAATTTAAAACATTTACCTTAACATCTTGGTTTTAAAAACTACGGTTACAAAATCCTATATACCGTGACTTCTATGTGCATATGCTCATAAAAACCGAAATATTTGGTTGGGGTAGCTATTCATCTACGTATATTTATTCAAATCTTTAGTTTTTTTTTTGTCCTACAATTATTAAAAGTAATTAAATTGGCCCGTTTATGATTTATAATTATATTTATTATTTGCTGGTATTGACACAATTGACCAATAACTATATTTTTCTCTGAATTGTATTATTTTTACTGTATACAATTGGTTATTATTGATAAATCATAAATATCCTGGAAACTGTGAAAGATTTAGTGGGCCCAAAATTATGCTAAAATAAATCATGCCAAAAGATTAAGTAAATTCGATTAATATTGATCGTACCTTATCGCTTTTAAAATGTTAAATTCTTTATAAAGCAATCATATTATATTTTAAATTGTTACAGCACATATATCCTTCAACCAATGCCCAGTGGGTATGGAACTGCTAGAACGGCGGAGGAGGGTCGGTTGAAAAATTTTTTTTATTATTTTTTTAACTTTTTAAATAATTTTTGATAGTTTTTAGCATATATTTAAATTATGTTTAATAAACTCTCTTAGACAAAAAAAAAATACAGCGTATAAATTATAATAAAAAATTAATAGTTAACCCTTTCCCGTTCAACACTCATATAAAAGGCGAATTTTTTGATTTGTTTATATTTATAAGTAAATTAACAGTTTGCTACTAAACCACAATAAACCAATGATACAAATAGTCACGGTATTTAAGTATTTTATTTGAAAACTGTTGACTTTATTTTTTAGATCAAAAAATTCTACCGCGCGCGAAAGGGTTAAAGCATTTTTTTTAAATTTAGGTTAATTTTTTGTAAAATTATAAAGAATTGATAAAATATTAAAAAAATAAAATTAGGTGATGATCAATTTTTTTTGCAAGATCAATTATCTGTTGCATAAAATTACTGGATATTTTAGCTGAATTTAATGGAAATCCCTCATTGAATAATGGTTGTAAGATCACGTGCTAAAAAGTATATTGGTGATTAAAAACATTTTCTTAACTGTAAATTTTTGTTAATTACAATGATCAATTCAAATCCAGCGCCAAATTTTCTACCTTTTTTGAAAATAATATAATATAGAATATGCTATATTCTAAAAAATACATAAATTGCAGCTTTTTACACTCAATGAAAAGTCAATAAATTTAGGATTTTAAAGCTTTCCTATTTATTCACATTTTTATTCACATAAAAAATTATTCATTTAAATATTAGTCTATTCTTAGTATTAATAGTTACAATTTGTTAAATAAATATGTGAAATTTGTTTAAATTTTGATTTTAAATTTATTAAATTTTTATTGGTAGGTTACTATAATATTGGTTTAATTGAGATATGTTATTGAAATACAACAAGAGTATTTATATAGGATATTTTTTGAAACACTACAAAGGAAATTCCAAAGAAAAATTTTAGAAAGGGAATATAAAGATCGATTGATAGTTATGTTTTGTTCAAAATACAAAAATTTTAGATTTAAATTTACAATACTAAAGATGTAATTCACTATAAAAAAAACTGTAAAAAATAAATAAATAAAATATAAAAGACGTTAGAAATTTCATTACCAACAGGAGGCACACGAAAAATATATATATTGAAATTTTTTCTTAGCTCCATGTAAGAAATCGTTGTTAAATAGAGCAAAAAGATTAACTTTGAGACTGCACAATTTAAAAATAAAAAATGTATTTATAATCTATTTAGCCAACTTCACATAGTTAAGTTGGTATATAACTCAAACCAAATCAAGTGCTTAAACAGATTCTTTTTCTTAAGCAGAAAAGCAAGTCGTTTAATATGTTTAATAACATTTCACTTTTTACCAGAAAATAAAATTCCATCAATTATTAGTTATAGTATTAATATATATATCATCTTTTCTAAATAATATATATTTTAGTTTAGCCATTATCTTACACGTCACTAGATTTAATTAAAATTAAATAATTACTTTAAAAACTCAAACATATCCGTACAGAATATAGATTCTAACTTTGTTCACTATTTTTTTATTATTCTTTATCTATACTACTCATTCTAATAATTATAATTTATAAAAATATATCTAAATTGAAATTTATTTTAAAAAATAAAATCTAAACCTTATTTCTACTCTTAATATATCAAATTTACTAAACAGAATTACTATCGAAAATACTGCTACATCTGAAAGAGTTCTGATCCATTTTCAAAATATTCGACTGCACCAATAGGTCTTAGGAAGAAAGAGCAAACTGAAAAGAAAAACCTTGCATAAAGTTGTACTTTAGTCATAAACTTGTAATATTTTTATTTAATTCTAAATATTTTGCTAATATAGCCATAAATAATATTTTTTGAGTATAATTTTCAACCAAATAGAATTTCCTCTTCGAATTTACAACTTTTAAATAAGCTTAATAGTTAAAATAAAGTATATTTCCTCTGAATAATCTACCTGTTTAGCTCTATCCATTTCAAAAAAATTGTATTAAATATCAAATTCGTTGCGCTATTAAATAAAATAAATAACATTTTTGGTTTCATTATACTGTCTTTTATGTAAATATATTCCAATAATGTGGAAAATTCTGAATTATGCAGAAAAAAATTTACCAGAATCTTGATCAGCCTTAACCAGGCCTAATACTAAATTATTATACAGTTTAAAAGCAATACTAATAATAAATTTAAAAATTAAAAATTATCAATAGTTCAAAATATGAATAAATTAATTTCTTATTCTGTTATAAGGTATACAATTAACTATAAAAAAAATTACACTTTACAAAAATAGTGTTTATAAGATATAACTTTATTCCAGTAATTTAAATTCAGATAGAAATTAAGCTCATATAAATATTTTTATAATTAATAATAAAAATCTTGCCAAGAAAAAAAAAATTAACAATATATAGTCAATAATATTAATTATTTTATCTAAAATATGAATTTTGTTGATTATAAGCAAAAGTGCAATGTAATGAAATTTACACTTCACAATGGCCATTAATTTTACTCATAAATTATTTTTCACTAGTTTTTGACACTTCAAAATTAAATAAAATACATATAACTATAGAAAATAAGATTTTTTTTGATCATATTATTTATAGTAATAAATTCATCGAGATTGAAATGATCATTAAATTCAATTAAAATAATAATCGTTATGTATTTGTTACAAAATTTTTAGACTGTATTATTAATTATGCTAATTTTAAAAAATATATATATATACCAATACTAATCTTACCAATTTCCGTTAATATTATTATTTTCGACTGTATATTCAAAACATCACTTTCTTTTATTGAAATAAATTTCAGAAAAATAACACATCTTTAAATATCATAAATAGAATCGTGATTTTTAAATATTAAAGACATCAATATATTATATTATACTTCAGTGAGTTCAGGTATTAAGTATTACTATCTTAATAATAATAAACTGAAGATTAATAACCAATAATTATTAAAGTGTAATAAAATGAACTAATAAAAAAAAAATTTTTTTTGTCATATAAAGTAAAGAACGCATATATAGAATCCTTATCATCTTTGGAAAAGGTTAATTTGAATGGATGGCCGGGACTTATCATGTCTTCTCCGTTATATAATATGAAATAGTTATCGCTTAAGAGCTCGATTAATTCTAGCATTATATTTTTAGAAAGAGACATTTCAATTTGATCCAGATTTATATATACTCTGTTTCGTAGTTAGTAAAGCTTCTTGAGAGCTTATTTTATGAATCAAATATTGGCTAATTCGAGAAAAAAAGCGTACATGACGATTTCATCCGCCGACACTTTAGCAGTTGATCCCAGATTTTCCTCAAAAGCCTGTGCTTTTGGAATTGTGGTTTTCGGCGAGTGATTAATCAGCTCTGAAAGTGAGTGGATATATCGCATTAGACTACCCACTGCTAATATATTTGTATATTCCTTTAAATAACGCAATAAACTATCAACTATATCATTTCCATTGTATAAGGGTGGACTTGAACAGATGATCTGGGCAAATATCTAATTATACACCTTATAAGAGTAAACCGGGCAAAAAAATTTTGATCTCAGCTTCTTCTAATTTGGCACGATCGGATAACTGGACGCTCAAAGCGTTTCTCTTTTGGTACTATAAGTATTATATTAAGAGTTCCTTGAGATATAACCGTCTTATAATCTTCTATTCTGTGAATACCTGATGCTCTTAATAACCTAGAAACCGCTAAAAGCCAGAATAAATTTTCTGTCAGATACTTTTCTGATAGGCTCTCTGATTTTCCTCACTCTCATATCCTTTTTATTACTCGGCTTATATCCACTGACGGTTTTACTAATGACTTAGTTGAGCTTCATTCAAATCAATGAAAGACTCCTTTTGAACCTGAGTGTTTTCGATCTCTTCAATATTATCAACAAGCAAGTACAGAGCCGGTTTTTATGTTGGAACTGTTGAAAATTTTAGACTTTTTTCGCGGTATATTTCGTCAAGGTAGCTTACTCTATCTGTGGCATGGATACTGCTTAAGTAATATTTAAGATTTGATTTTATTAATTTTAATTATTTCCTTGATTTAAATTACCCAATAGAATTTTTTTATTTAATATTATAAAAGACTTAGAGATTCAAAAAATTAATCTACAAGTCTTAAAATTTTTTGTTTTCACCTAAATAAAATATTGGAGTATTTGTAATGAGCACAATTCCTATTGTCCCATCGGATAATGATATGGAAGGATTTACACTACATTTTTATATTGACAATCCCAACAGCATTGTTATATAACAAACTACCCAAATAAAATAATACCTAAAAATATTTATAAAGAGAAGCTTGGCCGACCTCATCGAAAGGCTAAGCTTTTCAACACGTATTCTCGTTCTAGTTTCCTAGTCTTAGTTCTTGCCTTAGTACTAGTACTTAGTCCTTTATTTCTTCTCTTCTTTTATATTATTACATTAAATACTAATAAAAATAACCCAAATTATCTTAGCCCCTACAGTATTTTAAATATTTTGGCTGATTCTCCTATTTAAAATGTGCTTTTTAATATTTTATTACCTGAATTTACGCTTTCTATATCGTTTGCGAGATATGCCAATGTTAATGACGAGATTTGACTGTTTTTGAGATTAAAAAATACGCTGCTGATACACCAAACCATTTGGTGCCAATACTTTTTCTCTTATAACGGTTATTTCCCGCTATTAGGCTCAGGTACCACCTATTTCGCTTAAAGTAGTAGCAGATAGGAGATTGAAAATATCTCTATATTAGGGAATCAGGTTGCAGATTTCCAGAGCGAGGAAATTAGTGTAATATTCAATAGTTTCTTCCTGATCTTATGCAACATTTTTTATTAGATTCCATGGAGTATACTAGTATTTATTCCATAATTCTGACCAAATAAAATATAATTAATTAATCTCTATCACCCTGATATCAGTAAAACAACTATAGAATTATTCCAGCTTCTTGTTCAGTTTGAAAGTGAATAGATTAACGTCGCGGTTATGAAACTGAGAGATGGATGTCTTCAAATTCTTTATAGATATTATCCATATTTTTTGCGCTGTTATTCTAGTAAAAGCGTCAGCAGGATTCAATATGATTGATCCTACGTTACCTGGGGACGTTTTTTGGTCTGTAGGCAGTGTGAAAATTTTTTCTCTTGAATCTGCTGCAGTTTTGGATATTTATTACCTCCAGATTTTCAAAAATAATAATATTTCTATTTTATCATAATAAAACAGTACGGATCTTTCAATTGCACTCTTGAGGCACAAATAAAAATTAAATTGACAAAATTTCTTTGGCATTGATATGTATCAACATCTTTTGTGGATTCCATATTCCTGAAAATGACTTGGATCCTATTAAAGCACATCATGAATTGTATATGGAACCTGAAATGATCTAAATATCTGATTTTTCCGTCATGAATGAATGGACATTCCCTTTTGGTCAACTGGTTGTTCCAAAATACTAAATTATAGATTGTTGGATAAATCAGAGTTACCATTGCTCACTGGGATTTCAGATTCAATAGCGCGTTTCCCCCCCCCTAATCTAGGAGCCTTTATAGCATAAGACGCCCATGAAGGAGGGCAACTGAAATTTCTTGAGTTTTTCGTACAAAGCTGGCCAAGCCTTTCAGAGTAGTTTTTCCGGCATTGAATAAATTGTAGAAGGAACTTTCAGAGTCATTTCACGTGATGTTATTCGCATTCCCAAATTCGTCATCACTTTAACAGGCACTGTTGAAGATTTTCCTCTAAAATCCTGGATCTGGCTAGTATATTTGTTTCATATCTCCTTGGGCTCTCTTAATATCAGGATATCTTCAAGGTAAAATGATAATCGCATGCCATACAATCTTGCGCTCGTTGAAACTGGAAGTAGGACTTTTGTGAAAGTATGAGGACGGAAAGACAGCTCAAACGGAAAAGCGAAAAATGGTGTGTCTTGTTTCTCCTCCAGAAGCGCAGATATTTGTTGCAGGATTTGCGAATCATGCTGTGTATGAATCATCTTCTAGATCCAGTGAAGTAATCTATTCCATCCAGCTTATCATCCTGAATATATATGTCAGCACCTAAATTTTGAAATTCCTCTTTTCCGGGCGTAAATTTAACTTTCTCTGTGAGGGTGGCATACGAGACAACTTCCATCTTCCTTTTGCGTCGCTGT
Source organism: Smittium culicis (assembly GCA_001970855.1). Lineage (NCBI taxonomy): Eukaryota > Fungi > Kickxellomycota > Harpellomycetes > Harpellales > Legeriomycetaceae > Smittium > Smittium culicis. Next base: position 10,106 of record LSSN01000112.1, read on the forward strand.
TGGTGGTGTGTCAACGCCGGTGCATAGTAAACAGTTGTTTTCGGTGCGGCTTCGCCGTCAATCCTCTGCTCTCCTCCTAAAACTCTTAATTGGGTTCTACTTTCCTGAATGGTATCCAAAACCCCCATATCGACGATGTTGCGGGTACATCTTGCTGCATGTTAGTTTGGTCCTTACCGACCTGAGCATCGCGAGATAACCTTCTACAAAGGGTCTTGTAGTGGATTCTATTGACGCCTCCTTCGTCGGCCGTATCCTCTGCTCCGAAAACGAGTCTAAGTGGTGTGTTAGCTAGCTGTGGAGGTGGTGGTTGCAGCTTCCGCAATTTTCACCTGAGCACATATTGCTGCTGATACCGTTTCTGAGAACTGTACTGATGGCGAATGCATGAGAGCATGTGAATTCAGGATCGATTTATCTGAATTTTTGGTGAAGATGAGGGTGTCGAGTTTCTTTTGGATAATGAGCGGTTTTGTTTCCAACTCAACTGGACGTATCGGTTTTCCTGGCAGCTTCATTCCCTTCTTTAGGCTGTCAAGTCTACCTTTATTAGCTGTTGCTGCAATATCGGACAATAATACCCTCTTAATGTTGACGAACAAAATTTGCGGATTTTCAGCAAAGATTCCCGGGTTTTCTTGTAATCTACAGAGCACATAGTAGTCAATAGGCCTGGTTGATTTAGAAATGGCTGCTTGGATTCCGTGCAGAACGGAATCGTTTTTCTTCATTGCGTCTGAAGTTGATCTTTCAGCAGCGGCGGCTGGTAGTTCATTATACTATTTCTAGGGCAAGTTTGGATACCCTCTTTCCTTTCTTCGTTTTTGAAGTACGGAAGAAGTCTTCTTCGATTGAAGGAAGAGCTTAAATTAGCACTAGATATACGGCCAAGTGGGTAAGTGTAATCCTAGTAGTTACTTAGGGGGTTTTAGGCTCTGCGTTCCGTTTCTTTTCCCATAGGAGCTTCTTGATATGGTCTTGAACCATTAATACTTGATTTGTAGCGTCTTTTCGCATGTTTTTAAAATAAAATGAGATTCTTTACAAAAATGTTAACGTTGGAAATCTTTGTGCTGGTAGATTACCATTTGCGAAGGGGAAAATGGTATGGTTAGCAGATATGTGTACTTTATATTATATTTATAAAAAATTTTATTAGTTCATTTCATTATACCTTTATTAGCTTGTGATTTTTCTGTTTAATTTTAATCAATTATACGGTAACACTTTATATGTTCCTGAACAATAAAATTAAATAAAAGCGTGATAATTAAAAAAACAGTAAAGAATGTTATAATGAATGAGGTGAAGTTAAAAATAATATGAATTTTTGAATTGCAATTAGATGCCGGTTGGTTTAAAAATAAAAAAAATTTTTATTAATATTTTTGCCTAAAAGCACACTCTTGAAAAGAACCCTCCATAAAATATTCGTAGGGGTTTTTTTGAGTACATAACTAAGGAATATACAGATTGATAGTTAGTTATTAGAGTCAAAATATTTAGAGGAGCTAATAGAGAAATGGGTGGGTAGATAGTGGTATTTAGGTCATTGAAGATAAAAAATTAAAATTCATTTGGGAACATGAATTTGAGGTTATGCAATTGTTCAGGGCTGATTAAATCCTTTGGCATGAAGATAGAGTTTTGCAAGATACTTCCAGTTTTGGTGAAATCAGTAGGGTTAGTGTCGCTGTTGTATAACTTTAGTTCAACTTTGGGCAGCACAGCTTTGAGCAAGCGGGCAGCGTTGAGACCATTTTTGGAGAGCTGTAGCATTACAGTGGCAGTCGAGACGGGTTCTTCATTTATTCTCCAGCTGTCATAGTCAGTGGCCATGCAGACCATCTGGTAGGCAATTTCAGCCTCACGAGCTAGCTTAGCTTCAGGTACGGATGTCATGTTGATTACAGAGCCGCCCCAGGATTGGTAAAGTCTCGACTCGGCTCTTGAGGAGAAAGCTGGGCCCTCCATAGCGATAAGTGTGCCTCCACTGGTAAGATTTGAGCTTTCTAAAGCGTCCGAGCATGAAAGCAGCAATTCAGATAGGCCAGCGTGGAAAGGTTCGCCAAAAGAGGAGTGACCCACACAGCCTTGGCCGAAGAAAGTATCCTTACGGATTCCTTTTGTACGATCGATAATTTGATCAGGGATAACAAAATCTCCTGGAGCAATATGTTCTTGTAGCGAACCGACTGAAGAGAAAGCAAGGATAGCCATAACGCCTAAATGTTTAAGAGCAGCGATGTTTGCGCGAAATGGGACCTCTGAAGGGAGAAGAGAGTGAGTTTCGCCGTGTCTAGCTAGGAAAGCTATTTTGTTTCCCGATTCAGTCTCGAATATCTGAACAGGGCCGCTAGGCTTTCCATATGGGGTATCCAAGTCGAGTGAGGCCAGATGTTTCAAGCTGTCTAGTTTATACAGACCAGTGCCTCCGATAACTGCGAATCTAATATCATCGTATTCTTGATTGGTGCTCATTTTGAAAGGAATTTGAAGCTTGGTTTTATGAATATGTAATAAAGAAAAAACAGATTTTGTAGTAATTTTGCTTTGCGTAAAATATTATAAAAAAACCTCTGCACTAATTTAGGGCCATTTTAACAAAATTGATCCGAGTTGTCTATTGGGTTTAGTTTTTGCTGAAAGAGCAAATAGTTTCGTGTATGGATATATTTATGTTTTTGCATTAATTTTATTGGAGCATCTTTGAGCCCTAAATTAAATCTTCGTTTTAGAGCCAAGATTAAAAAAGAAGAGTAATTGTTGTTACTATTTTTTCTTATTAATCTCGTATATCCATTGGTATAATTAAAATACTAAAATACTAAAATATTAAAAAATAAGGTATAGAAAGACTCTTGAAGTGGGTCTAGATTAGTTTTATGGCAAGTATAATCGTTTTGGAGCTGAACTCGGTAGAACTAATCTGGTGTGTAAGCAACTAATGCGTACAGTATTATTGAAAAGGAGGATATTTTAATCGCTGAATAATTTATCGAGTTTTATCCACGATTTTATGGATATATAATATTTATAATACTTCATTATATTCAATTTCGATTGAATATTTTTTCTGGATTAGCTATTCTACTCTTTCATAGCTGATCTATAAGGAGCACTCTTATTTACCAAGGTTCTGTCGCCGCTACCAGTTAAGGAAACTAAAATCATAGCCCGAATTATATTTAGCGCTAATGCCAATGACCAGACATATTATATTATGCGAGATTCTAGTATATAGACTCTTTTGAATTTATACCAACTTTTAAAAAGCCGTAAGACACAGCATGCTTAAAATCTGACTTTATAGCCAGATATAAACTAAGAGCTTCTTCAAAGCAGGCTCAAAAAGATCCAAGTTACTGATACGCCCAACACATCAGTAATTTGGCTGCAGATTTTACCGCGTAATAACTAAATGATTCTACGCTATTGCTAATCATGACGCACATCCTGTCTGATACTCGAATAACTATTGGCTTTATTTCAGGTAGTTGTATCTATCCAATGATTGTTTAGAACACTGTGGTTTAATTAAAATATAGCAAATTATCAAACAATTGTTGGCATCTGTAGACCAATCATGCTGAGCAATAGAAAAATAAAATTTTAACCCCTTCAGATTCAACAATAGATCGTCACTAAAAACTTTAAGCTAAAGATTTCGTTCTTTACAGTAATCTAAATTTTGTTTAGCAAGTTTGCATCATCTCTTTTACTTTCAGTCAAATTGCTCTTATTTCTATATACACCAGGCTAAAGCCACAGAAGACTTCCATTCAAGAAAAAAAATATATTAAATATGCTTTCTGAAATGAATAATCTAAACATCAGTTCATCATTGACTCCAGATGAAAAATACAATATCATTACTCGCCATTTACAAGAACACTTGGGCGATGATGAACTAAAAAAAATTCTTCAAGAAAGAGACGTTTCTTTGTACTTTGGAACTGCTCCAACTGGAAAGCCTCATATCGGCTACTTCGTACCCATTGTTAAAATTGCCGACTTCTTAAGAGCTGGATGCCATGTAAATTTCTCCTTATAAATTTTCATCATATTTTATACAAATCTTGTGCTTGCTTATGCTAGGTTAAAATTCTCCTTGCTGATATACACGCTTTCCTTGACAACATGAAAGCCCCTATTGATATTGTTGCCCACAGAGTAAAGTACTACGAAGCTTTGGTTAAATCTGCATTCAAGTCTATTGGTGTACCAATCAACAAGTTGGAATTTATTGTTGGCTCCTCTTACCAGCTCGAAAAAGATTACATTTTAGATAACTACAAGCTATGTGCCCTTGTAACCGAACACGATGCCAAAAAGGCTGGCGCTGAAGTAGTTAAACAGGTTGACAATGCTCCACTCTCGGGCCTATTGTATCCAGGTATGCAAGCCTTGGATGAAGAATATTTGAAAGTTGACGCTCAGTTCGGTGGCGTTGATCAACGAAAAATTTTCACCTTTGCTGAAAAATACCTACCTAACTTGGGTTACAAAAAACGCATTCACTTGATGAACCCTATGGTTCCAGGCTTGCAAGGATCAAAAATGAGCTCTTCTGAAGAAAACAGCAAAGTTGATCTCCTTGATGATTCCAAAACTGTTGAAAAGAAACTCAAAAAAGCATTTTGTGAAGAAGGAAACGTTGAAAACAATGGAATTTTGTCATTCATTCAGTATGCTATCTTCCCTATCTTTGATTACCATAGTACGATTAAAAGCTTTTCGATTTTACGCCCAGAACAATATGGCGGAAATGTAGAATACACAGAATTTGAAAAACTAAAAAGCGATTTTGCAGAAAAGCTTATTCACCCTGGAGACTTGAAAAATTCAGCAGCAAAAGCCATCAACACACTTCTTGACCCTATCAGACAAGAACTAGACACTCCAGAATTTAAAGAAATCACCAACCTCGCGTATCCACCACCACCTGCTAAAGTTGTTGTCAAAAAGGAAAAGAAGAAGCATAATATCAAGCCCCAAAACTAAACATTAAAAAGTATGCATCTATTAATCCTATTAATTCTATTTTTTGCTTTTTTTTCTTTCTATAAATAAACATTTTAAAAGACCGAATTTAATTAATATATAAAAATCATTATTTGTAAAAAACCAAGTCTAGATACAACAGATGATGTTAATATTATATAAATGCAAAGACTTGAGATATATTGCACATATTAATAAATTAAAATAATAATGATGGTAACAAACTATTTTTTATAGAGGGATTAGAATGGCTATTAAAAATATAAAAGGGCATTTCTTTTTCCTTGGTGCTTATAATATATAAAATAATGATGATGATATGAACTAGAAGAAAAATTAAAGTTTGTTTGAAGAGCTGCCTATATATATTGATAAGACCAAGGCATTTGTGGTAGTATTTAAGTGTAAAGTCTTTAATTTTTATTTAGAGGTATATCACATAGACCATTATTTCGTAAACTAAATGGTAAATGCTTATTAAAGCATTTGTGAGTTCTTATAGTGATATTCATTAAAGCGTGAGGATTAGGGGTAGAAATTGGCTGTTGAATATGTAGTGAGCCATAACTAAAAAGATATAATAATATTTAAAGACTTCTACAAGAAGAGGAAAATTATAATGCGAATAGATGTTAGTACTATCTGATGGATCCTGGCTTGTGTAGTAATAAAGTGGGTGATTTGAGACTATAGAATAATTAAAAGGTGGATATACTTGTGCTATGATTGATTAAAGCATATGCGTTTTTATGTATACAGGATTTGTATTAGTTATTATATGTATTAAAAATAATGGAATATCAAGTTTTTGAAAATTTCAAAAATTTTTATAAAGGGAGACAAATAAAATGACTAGAAGAGATAATTTTCTAGAATGCTGGGATGTATTGAGAGAGAATTTATATTTAATAAATAAATAAATTAGGCAGCTTATAGAGCTAAAAATCGAACTTGCAATAATTCAAAAAGGTATAATGCTGGGAACATATTAGTTCAATTATAGGCTATAGAAGAAAGGTTTAAGGTATGGGAGGTTAAGCTAAGCTAAACTAAATATAATAATACAGATAGATGACTTGATAAAAGACGTTTTAAGGCACAGGCTATATTAGGCAATATAATGTTGCTCTATAGACTCTTTTAAAAGGAGGAGTAAATCATACCGTTTTTTTCACCTGAAAATCTTTAATCCTTTCCTAAGCGCAATACTCATAACCCTATTGAAAAAACATAATTGGACTATCCTATTAAAAGTATCTTTTTATTGGATATATATCGAAAAATATCCAATAATAATACTAGAAGAATTTTAGTATATCTTTTTCTAAATTTAATTGGATAATTTTGTCAGTTCATAAAAAGTCTGCCTCCCGATAAAGAGTTAAAAAGTACAAAACTCGTCAATTACAATAAAAAACAAACGAACCTTATTTCCTGTATTTTTTTTTATTTTATTTATTTTTTTTTTAGGTGCCAAGATTTTCATTTGAGAGCTTGACTGTAGTACATAATTTCATTTTCCTAATTAAGAAAATAGTATATTGCTTATGTGATGGCCTACATAATTGGTTCGTAAAACAATAACTTGACTTATCAGATATTATTATTGGATACGGCGGCAAACTGAGTGTGTGAATGGGCCAGTAAGAAATCTGGAGCGAGATGGGGCGCAGCAATGTATAAAAAAAAAAAAAATATGGCCCACAAAATTCATAAAACGTAAAATAAGAAAAAGCAAAAAAAATAAATAGCAACTTTTGGATAATTGGCATAAAAGCAAAAAGTGAAGTTTTTAATAACAGGCTCTTAGGCTTTGTGTGATTATATATAGAGTTTTGTTTGGTATAGAAAAAAAAATAATAAATTTAAGGCTACTTTTAACCATTCAGCAATATTCGTATCTTTAAGAGCTTTAAAATTTCTTATACTTTGTGCTAATTTTCTTTAATGAAAGTTTAATATCTTAATTATTCCTCTTTAATGAAAATTTAATATCTTATTAATTCCTGTTTAATGAATATTTGGTATATTATTTATTCTTCCCATTCATACTTACGCTGAGCTTTTTTTTTTCTTTTTTTTATTAGCCTACGGGATATATAGCTATCAAAATTTTACAAGATACTATACTTTTAGATAGTGTTCCTGCATATATTTTTTCCAAAAGAATTTTCTCCACTTTATCATTTTTTTTTTATAGCTTTGAAAGCTTCATAACAAAAAAAAAATAAAGATTTCACTTTATAATTCCTAGGCTCAGCCTTTAAGATTGTATTTTTTTACCACACTAATACCACCTCCTCTTAGCTCGAACTACTAAAATAATTTTGCGCTCCTAAATATTCCTCTCGTAAATTCCAATATGGGAAGAAAATCTAAAAAGTTGCTTTTTGTGGATAACATCCAGGACTCTATGCTTTCAAATTCCGATGATGAGCTCGAGTATGAAAGCAATACTCATCAACAATCGAGCTCTTTAAATATTTCCAACACTTGGTCCCGTAGAAATCCTCATAATCCTGACCTGTATTTCTTGGACTCGATCTATTCCCAGCTTGACGAAGCATACACTAAAATAAAAGAATCAACGCTCCCTGTAGACAGAATCCCTTACCTACGCCAGCTGGCCTTCATTTTCTCCATCTCTACCGAAGAAAATTTAAATAATTACCACGTTATCATATCTGAAATAGGAATCGAGCTCATCGCTCTCATTTCATCCTCCGCTGACCCCGAAGAGTCTTTACTATCCATTCGCGCCATCGCAAACATCATCGAAGCACAGCCCGCTATTCAGCGATTCTTTGTCAATAATAATCTAACAAACGCCTTGTGCTCCCAATTAATCCAGCTACAAGACATCGACATTGCTGAGCAGGCCTTAACCACTCTCGAAGTTATCTCTAGAAACTTCCCCTCTCAAATACTAGAATCTGGTGGCATCTCCGCTTCAATGACTTTTATTGACTTCTTTACTGTCAACAGTCAAAGAACCGTTCTCCAAATCATCAGCAATTCTATACAAGCCTTCAACTCTTCAAACTTCAACGACATGCTTCAGCTTTTACCCCTTCTATCTAAAACTGCTCTCCTATTTGATCAAAAAGTTATAGAGCTATCATGGTCCTCCATTGATGCAATAATTAAAAAAATTGACTCTCCCCTAGATTTATCAAATGCTTTTACCCCGGAACTAATCGACTTGGCCCTCACCCAATTATCTAACTACACTACTTCTAGCCTTCGCGACTTAATCCTACGGATTTTAGGTCAAGTCTCTAAAAAATCCCCTAGCCTATCCCTCTCTATTCTTAACCGCGGTATAATAGATTTCTTATATAGAAATTCATCAAATCCTCTAACTCCGGATCAAATAAAACTGTTTATCCCCGACTTTTCTGTTAATACGCAATCTTCACCAGATTCCTCTACCATCACCTATTTAGACGAAATTGAAATTTTGTCTTTCGTTCAGTACTTCCTTCCTCCGCTACAATGGATCGCCTCGTTACGTGAAAATGACCCTGACTCTTTATTTTCTGATCATCCTAACAGCTCTGACTACATTGATCTCATTAACAAAATTGAAAATGACCCAAAGCTATCCTTCCAGTTATCTTCTCTTCTTATTCATATCAGCGTAAACTCAATCAAGTCAAATCCCCCTGCCCAAACTTTAAACATCTCTATCACTAGCTTTTTACTTGCAATTTATCTTATAGACCCCAAACAAGTAATATCCATTCTATCTTTGTATAACCTCCACGAGTTTTCCCCATGGCTACTGTCTCAAAGTCAGTCAAAATCCGATTGTACCCAAATTGCTGCCCTAATTCTCGGCTATAAACTTCTTAATTATGCCCCTGATACTTATAAAGACCTATATATCAGACAAGGTGCTCTTCACACTCTAAAGAAAATTGCTAAAAAGCCTATAAAAAATGTAAAACCTAAAATTATTTTGCAAGGATTGCAGTTTATTCGCGATAATAACCTTGACTCCTCTTCAAATAATAAAAAAGAATCGTCACTCTCTAAAAAGTATGAATCTTGGTCTAAAAAAATGGCTTCTTTAACCCTTGACACTTACTTCCCCTCATCTGATTCATCTGACCTCTCAACTGCATCTGATGCTATCATTAACCAACTTACAATCGCTCAATCAGAAACTCGAAACCAATTCGAAAATATTACACCAAACTCCAAATCTATAATAACCCAACAGCTTAAAGTTTTGGAAAGCCACTTGTCTGAAAATGATACTCTCACTGCACATGAACTGGAATACTCCGGCTGGCTAGATCTATTATCTGATATAGGCTCATATTTGCCTAACTATTCAAACCCTGGTCATAACTCGCCTGTATCTGATAAAGCTCATTTATCCCTTTTTATTTATAACTATTTAGTCGGAATCGGCTGTGATGATTCCAACATTCCTTCAAAAATAAATTTAGACTCTTTAGTAGGAATCCTACATGACTCTTTGGACATTAATGATTCCTTGCCTACTTTTGTCCCTTCCAGAACCCCATCTGAACTCAAACTTAACCCACTAAACTATTTGGCTAAATCAATCAAAATTGAACTCGAATGTCTTGAATTTTCTTCAATTTTTGAAAATACTAGCTCATACTCTGATGAATTTAAAGAGTTTATCACCTTCAAAATCGAAGATAGCCTAAAAAACTTTGAATTATCTGTCCCTTCAACAGTTATAACCGATTCACTTTCTATCTTTGCTAAACCTCGTATTCTACAAGCTATCGCCAAATCGTACTCTTTGTTTCAAAAAAATTTAGACGCTCCGTTATCTCAGAATGAACCATCTTTAACTTCATTTAGCAAAAAACCAAACCCAAACCCAATTCTGTTCAATTTTGAAAGTATTTATTCCGAAAATGAGATTACTTTTGATGACTCTTCCCACTCACAAGACGAGATGTCCGTTGATGCTTCTTCTCTCTTGAATAAGCAATCAAGTGATTCTATGGACCTTGAATCACGCTCAATTAACAAAGACTATGAAAAAAATCATAATGAGCCATCTTCCTCTTCTCAAAAAACTACACTATCTGATACATCGAAATTTAATCCAAGCGACTTTTCAATAAAGTTCTATTACAAAGATTCTATTTCAAATAAAGAGTATATGCTTAATAGCAACGACTCACTCTTCTTATCTCTGCTTACATCAAAATTTGACTCTGAAAAACAGGATTATAATCAATTTTACCCTTGGACTACTACGTTTAAGCTGTTTTACAAATTTTCCTTTAATTCTCCTAAATCCGAAACTTCTATGAGTGATTCGAGAAACAATGATAATTCCTCCTCTGGTCTCCCAAAAATGTCTTACTCATTAGCTGCAAAGAAATCGCTTTCTGATAATCCAACTCAACCTGTATTAGATTCAATCTCCAAAACAACAAAAGATTCATTGGAAATCTTTCCTAAAAAATTTAGAACTATCGTTAGTGTTTTTTCTTTTCTTTATTACTCGCGCCTCTTACTCAGCTTAAACACTATAAATTCAAACAGTTACAATGCTGACTATAATTGGGAATTACCCTTCCTGAATAAAAAGCTTACAAGTAAACTTGAAGCCTTAGTTAATGACCCTTACACTGTTTCTACAAGAGGTTTCCCATTTTGGGTTGCGCCTTTAGTTTACCATTGCTTCTACCTATTTTCTTTTGAGTCGAGATATAAATTCATGAGAATTTCGTTTATTCCCATAAATAGGAATTTAAATAAATGGCAATCTTCGCACTCCTCGTACATCGTTTCAAGTCCAAATGAACACTTGAATAACTTCAGTAGAACTATTCTTGGACTCCCTATCGCTTTTAGATTAGAAAATGGTAACTTGGGAATTAATACTCCAAAGACTCTAAAGCAAAAAATTCTAGTTAATAGAAACCAATCTTTTGATTCTGCGTTTTTGACACTAAACAAATTTGCTAATGTCGATAATGTCTTGGAATTCCAATTTGTTGATGAAGTAGGAACTGGTCTCGGTCCGACTATTGAGATGTACTCTATAGTTTGCAATGAGTTCCTAAGAAAAGATCTTGCGATTTGGTATTCAAACAACAATCTTAACTCGCCCAATTCTGATTACATCTCCCCTCCGAATGGCTTGTTCCCTCTTCCGTTTAACACTGAAGATGAAAACGAAATTGCTAAATATCATGATATGTTTTCTTTTCTTGGGTTATTTGTAGCCAAATCGATTGTAGATGAAAGGCCAATTGACCTTCCAATACACCCATCGTTTTTTCTTTTGCTACTAAACTCGATCGATAGTATTAAATTCCCAATCATCAACCCAATTAAAATGATTTCTCACATTGATCCAACCCTAGCAAATTCACTAAAAATACTTCAATCTTGTATTACTAAAAAAACAGAAATATACTCTAGAAAAGATTTGACCCAGGATGAAAAAGACGATGAGGTCCTTAAAATTTACCTTGATGACGGTAGCTCCATTGACGATTTAGGACTTGACTTTACTCTACCAGGAAACTCTGCTTACCTTCTCAGACCAAACGGCGCTGATATTGCTGTTAATATCTTAAATTTAAACTTGTATTTAGAATTAGTATATGACGCTTTTGTTAGCACTGGCACTAATCTGGCAATTTCGGCTTTTAAGCATGGCTTCACGAAACTTTTACCTATCGAAACTCTTGCTTATCACTCAATCAACGAGCTCTCGGTAATAGTTGGCTTCAATGGTAGTAGCAACGAAGACGATCTCCAATCGTCTCCTGGATACAATTCCGGGAATGAAAGCCGCTACAAGTCTATTGACGACAATGCTTGGTCAGCAGAAAGCTTATCAATGAATATTGTTGCTGATCATGGCTATTCCCGAGACTCTCCAGTCTTCAAAATGTTCATTTCTTGGTTATCAAACCTTAGTCGAGGCGATAGAAGAAAGTTCTTGAACTTTGTTACCGGTTCTCCACGACTGCCACACACAGCTACTTTGTCTACAAACTACAGAAAAGTGGTTGCAACACCATCAACACCAGTGGCAAACTCATTACCATCCACACCTACACCAGCTAAGCCTGAAAATAATTCTGAAATTTCCAGCAGCGAATTAGGCGGTGGCAACCAAGGCACGCCTTCCGCAAATAACCACCGAGTATCTAGCTACCCTACTTTAAAAAAGGCTCAAATTTCCGGCTTTGGCGCTCTTAGTCCGCCATTAACTGTAGTCTTGCGACATTGCCAAGGCTCTTTATCTCCCGACGACTACTTGCCCACCGTTATGACCTGTGCCAACTATATCAAGCTGCCCAACTACTCTTCAATCGAAGCTCTTAACAAGAACTGGACTCAAGCCATTAAAGAAGGAAGTCATAGCTTCCATTTATCATGATTATTTTTTTTTTGTTTTTTTCAGTCGCTATTATTAAAAAAAAAAAAACTAAATATCCATTATTTTTTTTTATTGGAAGATTCTTGTTTCTAGTTACTTGGTTTTGTGTGTATTTTAGGTCATTTTATTATTATAGTTATTTTATTCAAGGTTTATTTTCAAATATAATTTTGTTTTTACTAACTATTTACATTTTAACCTTAATTCCTATTTAGTATTTTTTTGTCATGCTATAAATAAATAATTATAATTTCTAGTTTCGTTATTAGCAAGTAGTTATAATAGGATCTGAAGTTTAATTATTTTATTTGAAAATGTTCTAAAGAGTTACAATAAAAAAACTATAGTAGATTTAAAGTGATTGATGTTTTATGGTTTGATAGGCAAATGATGACAATTAAATAAATCGCCTAGACCATTCTCGTGTACATTTACCTTCGATTCCACCAACGGAGTACTTTTCACAAACACCGTTAGCACAGATAACTAAACATTTTTTGTTATTTATTTAAATAAAATAAAGCATTAGATGTTAGAAATATGAGCTTTTTAGTAGGGTAATATTTAAAATATCCATAGACTAAAGTATATAATTACCAATAACGCTATCTTTGTTAGGAGTAAAACCGCAAATACAGCGAACTTCGCTTTGAATACGAAAGTGAGCAAATGACCATTCAGATGAGAAATATTTGGGCAAAATGCCTTTTAAAAAGCTTAAGCTAAATTAGAAAAAAATAAAATAAAATAAAATATACAACTGCCATAGCAGAATTGAAAAAATTGCAAATATGCCGATAAAAAAAAATGAAAGAAGTACCTTGATTGTCTATTTCCGCGATTGTGCGCGACAGCAGACTGATCGGACGAGTTATTAGTGGAATTTCGATCGCCTTCGAGGTTAAATATATGTACAGTACCTTTGTCGGATGAAACGCATAGTCTGGTTGCGTCTGAACAGAAAGATAAGCTAATAGAAGTACGAGAAAAAAAAAAGTAAGTTGAAAAACTCGCGAGTTAAAGTATATATAATAAAAAAGCAACTAGCAAATTAAAGAAAATTAATAGTAATAAAAGAAACCTGTATATATTTGCGCGATCAACACCACGTCGAAGTTCATATAAAAGAACACCGCCTCCAGAAGTGCTAAATACTCGAATAAGTGTTCCTTTTTCGCTTGCAGATGCTACGATAGTACCGTCACTGCTTACGGATAATGCACTTAATGGAGAAGTGTGAGCAACAATTATATTGATATTAGCGGGTTTCATTGCTTGCTTTACGACTTCTGGGTAAGAATTTGAGATAGCGGCAGTAGGAGAGGATGAGTTTGTTGATTGAGGAGGGCTTATTGGGCTCGAAGCAGTCGGAGTGTTTAATTCGACTACTTGAATTTGACCTTTTTGGCGACCGGGAAATACTAAGACTGCGTTAGAAGAATCAGTGCTCAGAGAGGCAATGCCTTTTGGATTATCATATGTTTCAAAGGCATGTAATTTGACGGGCTTTGGTTCAAAGGTACAAGCAATAATTTTTGAGCGTAGACAAACAATGATGAGATCTTTTCTGAGGAGTACATTAACTACGCTGGCCCTAAATTCGAGTTCTGAAGTGACTTTTTGAGTTGAATCGTCCCATAGCATAACTTTATTTGGGGGGAATTGCGGATTTTTACCGCCACCGACTAAAGCAAGGAGGTTAGAGCGATATAACATAGTTACATTTCCAATGCCGGCACCGAAATCTGAAAAAAGGTTATAGTTATGAATAAGGATAAGATAAATGAATATGCGAGTATAAGAGGATATGGCATACATGTTATATGTAAAATGTGACTTAGGATATAGAAATTACAAAGAAAGAGAGTGCAAGATAAACGTACCTGTTTGCATTTTTTGCTTGAAAGGATCGCTATTGAAGATTTTAAAACCAGATTCAGTTCCAATAGAAAAGCAGCCGTAGTCTTGGTTAAAATCGGCGTACAGAAGATCAGAGCATTGCGATTCAGAGTTGTCTTTGCTCGATTTGTTTTCAGGAAGAGATAAGTCCATGGTGAATAAAATAAGCGGGTTCTTTGGTAAAACTAAGTATTAGAAGAGATATAGAAATATATAAACTAGAAAAGTAGATTTTATTAGAGATCTGAAATACAAAATTAAAAGTAAAAGAGTTGAAGATAAATGTAGATAACATACAGATATATCATCAACACTCAGATATTTGTATCATATGATATATGTGTTTTCTTTTATTGAATTTCCACACCAATTCTCTTTTTTTTTATTGTTATGATCTATTGCGCCAATCATCATTAGCTTTTTTTTGGATTTTCTACAATATAAAACTCCTCAATTATCTGATGCATTTCTATTGGCTGACACCTATCAACTATTTTGTGATTAATTCCATTTGCTTTTAATTATTGCAGACTCTATACTGAAAGGTCATTTTAATTGGATATGGCATTGGGGTTCTTAGCATGGCACTGTCGATTTTCGGTTACTTATAAAAAGTGACTACCTAATATTCTCAGGGCTCAGTTACACCAGCAATTCTGCCTTTTACAGAACGTTTCAACACTTCTTTTTGCATCCAAACTTTCTACATTCAGAGCATAGAGCCAAAATAATACTATAAATACCAAAATCATTTACATAGTATCTTTTTAAAACATCCAAATTGAGGTATCTAGGAAATATCAAACTCAACTCTATAGTCTATATCGCTTTTTTAACACGATATTTATTTTATCATCACTAAATCATTCCCAACAACCTTAAATTAAACCTGTAATTAATTAATACATGCTATAAAATATTGCTCTTCACATTACATATGAAATAGTGTTTTCAACTTATTGCGCCATCTTGTATGCCCAATTTTTGAATAATAAATCTATTATTTTTACTTCATTTAACCGAATCTGATGATCTCGCAACTACCTATTTAATTTTCGCCTACTTTTTTTTACAAAAATTCAAAATTTATGATGTTCGGTCCAACCATTTTAAGCTGCAACAAAGTGCTTTCGTCTTCAGAATCTCCCACATAGAACTATTTCAGTAATACCAAAACGTTCATTAGACTAATTTAGAAAACTATAAATATACATTTAAGAATCCTTATACTAGCTTATTAAAAAACGAAAAAATACTCCGTTAAAATTTTTATCTACTTTAATCATACAAATCGTTCTAGATAGAGCAAAAAAATTATCCATTTAATATACGTTGCAAATAATTCATCCAAATAATTTTTTTTCGTTAATATCTTTGCCCCCTACTAATGAGATTGCTCTAGACCAAAATTTTATATTGGAGATCCTGAACGAGGTAGCACTTTGCTGCTGTTTAATGTTATTGGCTTTGGAATTATTTTATAGATAACATGATTGGCTAAACCGAAAAGGCATTTCGACTTTTCTATTTATTTATTTTACTTAGAAATTTTTATTTACTAGAAAAAGGCAACTATTTTATTCATTGGCATTTGGTTTTTTAACAGAATTTATACAGCATGACAATTTACGCTGTAAAATGCTTCCTTCAATAAGAATCTCTCAATGCCCTAATATAATTTTAAACTCGTAATTTGATAGAGTTTTTAGCAATTATATATTGAAAAGTTCAATAAAATGACTAATAGTATGATGAATCTATATTCTAACTAGTTATGATATATCGGTTGGCTAGCTTTTCAATTCAAAAAAAAAAAAAATAGCTACTCATGAAAGGGCAAATCTAATAATTATAAAGTGAAATTGAAAAATATAATCAATACCAATCATATACCTAGTTCAAAATTCTAGAAATAAATGTATATTATAAGAATATTTAAGATAATTTCGAGGTAAATCTACAAAAGGTTTCTAGTGCCCAGTTTTTACTCTTATTCTCGATATGTATTTGAACCTAGATTTTTTTAAAAATAACTAAAATTATTTATTATTTGGATATCAACCTTAAAAGTAATTTAATAAAAAAAAATGCATTAAAATTACGTGCTAATATTTATTAATGCAAAGCTTTTTATATTAAAGCAAAAATATAAATTATATAAAAACTTTATAATTTATCTTGGTCAGCGGTGTTTCTAGCTTCATTTTTTCTCTGCGCTTAAATTTTAAATAGCTAGGACCTAGCTCTAAGAACTATTATTATTCACTTTTATTTTTCTGCTTTGTTTATAAACATCCAAAAATAATTCCTATTTTTTTTCTGTATGAATATATTTAAAAGTATCATCTTTTATAAATTTCTCGTATATTACATTTAAACTATAATTAATATAAATAAATAAAGATTTTATTCTTTAGGCAGTCATAAGTGTAGTGATCGACTTCGACATACTCAGAGATGGAAATAGAACCTAAAACTGTTGAAGTTCAGCTACCTTCTGATAGATTTGTTTCTATAGATAAGCTAGAAAAACTAGATAAACGCTTAAAAAACAGGTCACCCTTAAATTTTGACGGTAAAAAGCAAATAACTGCTTCGATTAAGGCATCGCCAATATCAATCCCAGAAAAACTCACGACATTTTCATCCAAGAATACACCATCATTATCACCGATTTGTAATTTTGACTCTTACAAGATAAAAAGTTCTATAATTAAACGGTCAGATTCTATTAACAGCTATTACGCTGAGTATGGCTTGAAAAAATCAATAACAAAACCCCCAATAAAATCAGAGTGTTTATTCACTTCGACAGCTTATTTTGAGAATCTAGATATGTTAAGGTTTCCAGATCCTATTCATAAAAAAAATCTGATAGTGTATACAGCATTTGTAAATAAAAATAATCCTACACAGAATAGTCACCAAAATACTGGTAACCAAATAGGGGCAGATTCAAGTGCTCCAAATTCAGAAAATAATGTTGCAAACAATAGTGATCAAACCGGAAATGTAATTTCTAATCCCGATTCGGCTGAAAGTCGGGCAGAAGACAGTAGAAATCTAGAAATTCGTAGGCAACAGCAACAGAACACTCCTCATTTAAATGATGATACCAACAATAATCTCGGTAATAATACCAGCTATTCAGGGAATGGAAATAATATCAATAATGCTATAACGTCTGATCCTGCAAATGGTAGAGGCTCAGAATTAATAGCAGAAGTTCCACCTCACTTAATAAGCTCTCAAACATGGTACCCACAAGAAAGTCCACCCCCATATACTCCCAGACCTGCTCAAAACAGTTTAGCTATCCCTGCATCTGTCCAACCTCAAATAATCGTTCCTCCAATATACTTTGAGTCAACGCCTTATGCTACACCCATAGTAGACTTTTCTTCAATAGATACGAATTATCCGATACAGATGATATGCCCCAACTGCCAAATGCAAATAGTCACTTGCGTGGAATTATATCCTGGTATAAAACTTTTTCTTTTTTTATTTACTATACAAAATCTCTTATATTTTGAAATGTTATATGATACCCATTATCACGTATACAGATAGTTACACTAAAAAGATCAGCCAAAATATAATTTTCGCTTATATAAACTCTTGCTAATTTCTTTATCTTGAAAATAGGAACTCAAGCCACACTTTGCTCAATAGCAACCTGTTTAATTTTCTGGCCATTATTTTGGGTTCCATTATGTTCCCCTGCTTGTCTTGACAGAATCCATACATGCCCAAATTGTTCATCAGTTATTACAGTTCGCCCTCCTCAATGCTGAATATTTTTTGACTTTTTTTTTTCAATTTCACTATTATTTTATTTTTTAAAAATCAATTAAAAGATAAATAAATGAATACTGATGAATTAATGATGGGTTAAATATGCTTTTCAAGAATTATTGATGAATAAAATAATAGCAATACGGATAATATAATTTCTATTCTTGGAACTAAAAAAAAAGTATATAATACAGGAGGCAATCCAAAAGAGCTATGTGTTAGAGTAAATTTTAATGATGTCCATTGTTGTTGCTGGCTTTAGAGTTATTGGACAACTATAGCTTTCTGAAAGGTGCTTATATATACAAGGATAGCAAAATAAATACCCAGAAGATATAGCTGCTGGATTTGTTCTTGGCTTTTCACAGATAGGACATGTACTTGTATTCTTCGGCAATTTTAACCCA
>LSSN01000113.1:0-27286 GCA_001970855.1 Smittium culicis
TAATATCTTTTGTGCGTGCTTTATTATTTATATTATTTCCAATTTCAAAAAGGGGGTAAATTATTCAAAAAACCGATGATTTTAACTAAAAGAAAATATGAGCAATCCATTTATACTTTAAATTCTCAAACCCATCCTAGAATAGGTTTTGATACAGATATCTCAAATATTTACCTTATTACTGATACTAAATAAATAATAAATACTATAGGTATTTAGAATATTTCGGATAAAAAATTTAACATTGATAATAATGAATATTGTGTATAAAATCAATAACAAAAAAATTTAACATTGGTAATAATGAATATTGTGTATAAAATCAATGACAATAAAATACATAACACTATAATGCGCTATTACTACTAGAAGCTAGGTTTCCTATACTCTGTGATATACTCCACCACGAAACTAAAGCTACAATATGAAATTGAACCGTTTTGAATTTAAAATAATCTATTTTTTACTGACTGGTATATTTTTTTTAATCAATGGAATCACTCTAAGATGTGGTGCAAATTCTTCATTGAGATCTTTACTTTTCCCAAAAGTTTAACGAATTTATTTTTAACTAAAAAATTCATTCTTTCGCATTAAATCTCTGATAAACTTGAAAATTCTGTAATTTTGTTAAATAATTAGCTTGGAATACCATAAAAGTGTTCGAAATTTCCAAATTCAAATAGTAATATGAATTTATTATATTTAAGCAATTTTTTTAATAGACTAATTAATGAGTTTAAATTTCAATATCTTATTGAATACGAAATAATATTTTGATTTATAATCGTATAATCTTGATTGAACGTATTTTTTTGATAATTCTGGAATCCCTATTTCACTCTGAGCCATAAATATTTCTACATTTTGAAATCTCGATTCTTAGAAAAAGTTCATTATAGCTTTATTAAGAACTTTTTTTTCATTCTGAAAATATATCTCAATTCAATCATTTATAGTTATTATACTATAATTTAATTTCATAGGTTAATTTTCCAAACATATAATGTGATTTATAAAAAAATTTATATATTTTTATTGAAATTTTTTTTATTATATCTAAGAAGCGAATGTATTAATGGTTTTACGTTTGATTAAAAAATAAATGTCATTATTTTTTAATTCAAATTTTTTATTTCCCTTGAAATTATCAGTTATAATTTATATTTTTCTTTTATGAACCATTTAAAATTTCATTTAATTTCCATTAAAAATTATAAAATAATTATATTTTCATGAAAAAATTTTGCTTGTTTTTATATTTTATATAAACACATATATATTTATACCTTTTAAAGTCATACAAAAATTTTTTTCTCAAATTATCATAGTATTAATTTTTTTCTCTCAACTCACTAACAGTAAATAGTAGTGTTATTCGGTCTTTTGAGCATTTCATATCTTGAATTCTCTTCGGATCCAATAAAAGTTTTAGTAGAAGGGGCTCACCAATGGATACCAGTTTTATAATTATTAAAAAAAATTTTTACAGCTCACATTTTTTTAAGAAGTTTTGGAAAATATTTATAATACTTTTTTCATTTTCTAAATTTTTAGAACCTTGCTCCTCATTTTTAAGAATAACTTTTTTAATCGTTTTTAAACTTCATACTATAAAAACATCCGTAAATATGATAAAAAACTTTATTTTTTTTCAATTTTTCCATATTTTTGAGATTTTAAAGGAAATAACTTTCTCCATATGCGTCAATAAATTCTGATAAAAAATAATTTTAATCTTTTTATTTCAAGTTTGACACTATTTGTTTAGTACTCAGAATATTTTCCGCATATTTTATTATTTTTTTCTCTTTTTTTTCAAATTTCAGAAATAATGGTGTTTTTAAAGTCATTTTCTGAAGAAATTTTAGATTAGCTTACATTATGTCCATTTTTGATAATATTTCCATTTACTCCTTAATAGATAGATTTATTTTCTTGTTATTAATCACTTTTTTAATTTTTATTTTATCATTATATAAATTTTAATAAAAAAAAGTGAGCTTTTATTATTTAATTATTAATTCAATACTCAATAAAATAATTACAGAGTAAGAAAATGAGTTTATACTACTAAAAATATATTACTAAAGATATATTACTAAAAATAAATAATCGTTATATTTAGCTTAATTTTTTTTTATATTTAGATTAGTAATTTCAGCTTTTAATAAATAATGGTTATTTTATATGTATTTGGAATACACTAAATATAAAAAATAATATTTTACAAAATTTATAACTCTAAAATTTTTATTATTCCTAAAAGTAGCGTAGTGATCAAAAGATAATTGATTTTAAATTACCACTGGAATTTGGCTTTGAATCCAAATTTTATTTTCCTTAAAACTAAATAAAGTTTAAATTATTAGTATTGGGAAGTTTAGATTTTCAATTATGTATAATTCCTATTTATAACAGCTATCATTTTCTTTTACTAGCATCAATAAATTAATTTTTCATTTCCAATAATAACTCTCAAGGCATCTGCTACAAACTAATAAAAAAATTTTAATATTTAGGTTTATAAATGAATAATTTAAAATATATATATGGGTGACTCTTTATGAAGAGGTCATTTTATAGTGTAAAGAGTTTCAGTGTATAAAATCGCATAAAAAATAAACCGCCAATGAATAGAATAGTTCACTTTTTTAGCAAATAAAAAAATTTTATTTTGAAACGAAGAAATAGAAAAATCAAAATGCCTTTTTTGCTCCACCAATAATACTTACAAAAAGTGATTATACAGGCCAATAACATTAAACTGCAACAAAGTGCTCTCTTCGTTCAGAAACACCCATATATTAAAAGTAGAATTTTTTTTAAATAATACGTTTAGATTTCATATTTATAATCATTTTTGGCTCATTTTATAGATACTCATAAAAATTACCAAGTTGAATTCAAAGAGTTAACTAGAAAATTTTTTAGATTATTAATAAGATGTATAGTCAATTCATAAATATAATGCACCAAAACCGGAAAATGCAATTTAATTAACTATAATTCGATTATTAATAAAATTGGAAATTTTTCTAGCAATAAAGAAATAAAATTTTAATTTTAACATTATTAAAGTTTCCTTAGAGAGTTGCAAACTAAAGGCGATTCCGTCTTAGAAACGCTTGCGTAAATTTTCTAGTATAAATTTAGAGACCCTTACCAATTGTACAAAAATTATTTATTTTAGTAGAATCCTTCCTCATTATACAAAGATAAAACAATATTGATTAGTGCTAATAGATTAAATGTAGCTCTCGCTTTATGATTTAAATCATGTTTTGTTACACAGATGAAATTTAATGTCGCTAAAAAAAAAAAAATGAAAACAAGAGTCAATAATGATATATGAGAGAAAATATACAAATAAGAACTTTTACTATAAAATTTTTCCTACTTTTCAATATTATTTTCATTTTTTAATCTTATAAGACTACATCATCGAATTTTTTTACCTGATACAACAATTATCTTTACCTAATATAAATAAGAAATAGAATTTCTAATAAAAAAAGTTCAGCATACCCTAAGAATATCTATTACACGTGAATTTATAATATCGTACATAGTGCCTTTAATAAATGCAAAGTGTGATTTTTTTTCTAGTAGAATATATACAATAATACAATAATACAATAATACGTATACTTTTATATATCGTCGATAAATTATATTAAATAATTAGTTCTGATATTAAATTGTTGAGTTTTGAACTAAATATGAATAGCCTAAAATTAAATTCTTGCTTTGGTTTTATAAAATAATCTAGTTAGTTAGACTATTTTTGACTAGTTTTTAGGCTAGTTAATGGTTTTTTTTTGGGGGGTTTTAGTATATTATATTTTTTAATGTTGATAAAACTAATTTTTAATATGTAAATAATATATTTTTGAAATTTATTTTTCTTAAAATAATATGCTAAGATTATGTTTTTTTTGTTTAGTAAGATATTATATGGTAATAATTGAATTGCTTGCTATATTGTCGTTAATGTAATGCTAAAATAATTGTAAGTAAAATAAAGTGGAAAGTTTAACCGAATACAATAATTCTTTCACTAAAAATAAAAGGCAGAATGTATAATTTGAGGTTGTTTTTATTAAGACTTTTATAATTTTATAAGATGAGAAGAGATATCTAGCAAATAAGCTTACAATAAGAATTATTCGTTAGATATTTGGTTAGATAATATATAATTTAAAATAAAGAACTTTCAAAAAAAAAGAAAGTAATTCTTTAGTTATAGAAATCAAAAGTTTCATATGAAACGTTTGAGCCAAAAAAAAAATGGGGGGAGGGAGTTAAGATAATAATTTGAGTAATAATAAAGATTAAGTAATAGATTGAGTGAACTGGGTAAACAGATGTTAAATTAACTTATATTCAACCCCAGGGTTACTAAATAATCATCTGACAGTATTGATACATATTCGAGGCTCTAATATTTATTTTTTTTAACCACACTTGGATTTTTTTACCGTGCTATATCTTGGTTTCATTCGGTTTATTTTTAAAACATGTTTTACATATCTTGCTGAGTACTGAATCATTTAAAGTCTCAATTTAGAATTTAAATCAAATTTATATTGTGTCTTATTTATATATGTTTACTTAGGTACTATTATAAGCTTTTTGATAAAAAAAATATTTATTTATAGCCAGAGTTATATTTATAGCTATATATTAAATATATACTTAAAATTTATGAAACTGTTTTAGTTTTGTAAACTAAAAACATATTCACAATATACGAATAATAATTATAAGATAATGGTTTCCCAATTTATAGAAAATTTTATAATCATTAATCTATTTATTAATATTAGAATATTTCCAGTCTATTTTTTCAAGTAATAATTAAGTAAATAAAATATTCAATGTTTGCATCTAGCTTTAAAAATAATCAATTATCATTTTAATTAAAGTAGAAATATTAGATAAATGAAACTGGTTATTTAAGAGAATTTAAATTAAATCTTAAATATATAGATTCATATGTTTAGAAGTGCGCTAATTGTGAACAAAACAAGTATTTTTAACTGAAAATACAATAAAAAATTTATTATTTATTTAAATTAATCATTTTTTCAATAATAAATATTATTATTGGCACTTTATCAAAATAAAGAATTAACAAAACTTATGTTTACCGCAAAAAAATTTTTTTATGTGTTTTAATTATAGTATAATTTATTGAACATTGCATATTTCGTTCTGCAAAAATGAGCTACTAATAGGAAAATATAAAAAAATATTAAAACATAGTGTATGTTTGAAAATTTTTTCTAGAATATTATAAAGTTAGAATTTCAAAAATAGGTGAAATGGGTAAATGAATGAAAAATATCAATTCCTGAAAGAGTCAAAAAATTTTAATCTTTTATTTTAGTAATTATTTTCATAAGCTTATATCGTGGGTTTAGTTGTTCCACGTATCTAGCTAAATAACTAGGATTAATTTGCGAGTAATATGGGTTTATTTTTGTTTAGGTTGGTTTATTTCTTTTCGTTGTTGTTCATTTCAAAAAGTGTCTCCTTCCTTCTTTTTATAGCGTTTCGTTTAAAGAATAAAAAATTATAAAGTAAATTCTTAATACGCAGTCTAAATGTTTCATAAAAAAACCCCCCTTTATGGGAAAAAACGGAACATAGCTGCCATATTCGTTTATCTGATAACGTAATGTTATCTATTCTGAACCAACGATGGTTCAGAGACCTTATCGCAGTTTTACACTGTGACACTTATATTTAAATAAAATCCTAAATTAAAAAAATTATTCTTATCGCGTACGTACATAAATCAAAAACTTCATAATTGATCACATCATAATTATTTTAGACCTCTGAAGCTCTAGTACTCCGTCACTACCTTCCCAGTTGTGTTTGAAAACTTTTATTTTATTAAAATCAAAATAATTATAATGAAGTTATTATATTATGTAGAAAATAATTAAAATAGCATATATATACATATAAAGAAAATAAACTATTTTTTATTTTAATCTAAAAACCGTTTTAATATTTTGGACTGTAAAATTTTTTTTAAAACCATTTTTAATATCGATTAAAAACTATAAATAAAACACAGGGTATATATTATTACAAAAAATAATTGATTCGAACAATTTTTTATTAATATTATTACTCAGAATATAAAATTTACTCCATATAGTTCTTTATCGCTATTCCAACATATAGTTCAAAAAAATTAATAATAAATAATGAGATTAATTGAATCAAAAAATTAAAAAAAAGATTTTATAATTAATAAAAAATTTTTTGGTGCGATAAAAAAATCAGTATAGTGTTACGGTCCTAGTAATTGCGACCTAACTTATTACTTTAATTACTTTAAAAATTCCTATTTAATAGCGATTTTTGGGTTTTCTTATTTATTTTATTTTTTATGATCTTTTAACTATGTTTTTAAGATGATGTTAAACTATAGCAATCAAGGCAGCATTTATACCTTTTTTATCACAACTTTGTTTGTAATAAACTTTATCAACTCTAATAGTTAATAGAATAAAATATAGTAGTATAAAAATATAATATAAACCAAGACTTAAACACTGTATTCTTTATTTCGCTTTGCATTTTAATACATATGCATTATTATTATGCCTATGTAATATAATGGCTATTTATTAATACTTCTTAACAGTCTTATATGTATTCTTATTGTTTTGCTTTTAATGCAGGTTTAATATTCGTACATATGCTATTATTAGTAATATATTAATAAATTCGTAACAATAGCATATATAAGCACGCGATTTAATTTATCTATAGCATATAAACGCATATTTTTCGGCGTAATTATTTAAATTAGGACATATATAACTTAGTAAAAATTTATGAAAATAGGTGTAAATCTGAAAACATAGCCTTAATTTGGATAGAATTTGTATGTTTTAGAATTTCTGTTGATACATACCATAAATAAAAATTTTATACAACATCAACTATAAGTTTTAGAAGTATATACTTTTTACAATAGCATTTATTCGTAGAGTCTATTTATGAATTTTTTGTAATTTTATTCATTAGTAAACGTCATAAATATCGTAAAAATCAAAAATATTTTTTATGATTAAAGATAATATTAAAGGTATAAGTAAAAAAGTATTGTGGCTACATCTGGTGCTATATCCTTGGTATAGAAAATTGTCATTCGTTATTTTTATAAATATTTTTTTGAACTAAAATGCGTCAAATTAAATTTATAATTACATAATTTTTAATGGTAAATTATTTTTGGTTACTACGATGCTCCATGTGGTTTAAATATAAAAATTCTGATCTAGGAAAATGTATATTTTTAGAATTAAATTTAGTATATTTCACTCATATTCAATAATTTTTTTATTATTTTTAGCTATAAAATCACTAAAAATCGTTTCATTAATTTATAAGGTATTTATTAAATCTTTAAATGCATGTTCATCTGTTCCGCTGTTAAGTATATTAAACTTTATTCGTATATATATCTTTATTAACGATATAAAAGTTTCCTAAATTTTATTTTTAAGGGGTTTTACGTTTTACGTTCTTTTAAAATTATTATAGATTTAGAAATTTTGAAGTATGTTGGAATGGGAGAAAAATACGGATATTATATCAGAAAGCAGGAATTTAGTTGTTTCAGATTAATATTATATATAAATAGAATTTATTTGTATAAGAATAAAAAAATAAAGCCATTTTTATTCATTTATTATAAATATAATGCGTATAATTGTATCATCTAATTAATATTGAATTGCTGTAAAGTCCCTGATGATGAAAAGACAAAATTATCGATTATTTGATTGGTGATATTTTTATATTAGCTTTCACAAAAACTTTTAATTTTTTTGGACATTGCGGCGAATTTTTTTTATAAATTAAAATCAGAAAAGAAATATTTAGGAAAAAAAATATGTGCTGATAATAGAAAAATGGAAATAATGTAGAAGCCTAAAAATAAATGAAGGGTAGGTACACGTCAGAGGTTTATGGCTGAAAATATAAACGATATATGATTTATTAATAAGGCCTATTTATGTGGTACGAAAGGCTAGACTCTAATTTTTTAAAGATTATTTGACATGAGTTTATATTAAGTGATATTAAAATTAGTAGTTTTCAATCAGCTAGAATACTTATAAACGTAAAAGGATAAAAATCCAAGCCATTTTTTTAGCTCTAATAGTAAGGCAGGGATTACTGTAGAAGTTGATATTAAACATTTTAAGAACACGTTTTTAAGAGATAGGAAAAAGTATATTATTGACCTATAATATTTTATAGTAATACTCACCAAGCCACACGCCAATAAAAACTAAAAGGAATGTATACGAAGTCTAAATTTTTGAATAAGTTAAGTGATTATGAATTTTTGAGTAAAAGAGTTTATAAAAATTTTTTGATTAAAAAAAATCTGTAGTCGAAAATAGCCTCTTAAAATAAATCTATTAGTTATTAGCGAATAATTTTTAGAAGCTAAATCTGTTAACATTGAATAGTATTTACATATATTTTTTTATATGAGCGATTCTTTACGAAGGTGTCGTTTTATAGCGATAAGTGTTTAAGTGTATACATTTAAATTAAAAAATTATAGCCAATGAGTTAATTGGTTCTTTTATTTAGCAAATAAAAATTACAAATTTTAATGAATAAATAGAAAAATTGAAATACCTTTTCAATTGCACCAATAATATAAGCTACTAATGAATATCCAAGCCAATAAAAATAAACTACTACAAAGTGCTCTCTTCGTTCAGAATCCCCCATATATTATTTAAAGATATTTTAAACTATCAGAATTTATTTATTAAATACTAATAGAAACAGCAACATGGATTTGATATTTGAAAAAAAAAAACAGTAAACATTCATAAAGGATTATGGGATTATGCGCTTTTAAATAAAGTTGATGCTATGTAGGGTACAGTGTAATATTTTATTTTAATGAGAGATAAGTGCTTTTATTTTGGCTATTTCGGTAAAAATGAGAAATTTTTTTTTGGAAATTTTCGGCAAGTAGGATATACGGTTAGAGAATGATGTGAAGAAGAAATGTGGACATTTTTAATGAAATAAATAACAGGCAGAGATGGCTGACAGTGAAAAAGATATAGATATATATTATTTTCTGTTTAGTATAGCGTCAATTATATGGGTAAAGTTATCCTGATAAATTAAAAGCTAATTAAATGAGTAATTGTTTCTGTGCTGTAGTGACATAAAAAAAAGCAAATGCTTGAATAGTGTAAAATTAGAGTTGATGGGGTTTATGATGGGATTATTCCAAAAATTCAAAGCGCAATAGAGAGGGCAAAAAACAGAGGGTACAATCAACTTCCTAGTTTGGAAGTTTGTCGAGAAACTTTTAAATGATTAAAGCAATAAAAAACAGTATAACTAATTACATAAAAAAGGAACGAGTTGTGTACAATAAGACACAGAGCGGTAGTTTTTGTTTAATTAAAACTGAACTAGTAAAGAAGGAAATAATAAATATTGAAAAAAGAAATAATAATAAAGAAATAATAATAAAGAAATAATGAAAAAGGAAATAATAAATTATAAATAAATGAAAAAGGAAATGGCACTGCTGGTAATAAACCACACGTCATAAATCTTGACAAAAAATTATACACATTTATACAGCTTGAATAATTATTTTTCTGTGTATGAAAATTATTGGCCACAAAGCCAATAATCGCTGCCAATAAGGAATAGAGAAAATCATCTGGGATAAAAGACTAACAGAGAGGGACTTGTTGTTTCACAAGACTAAAAAAGAAGTATATGTTATATCTTTGACTCAATATAGCCATATTTGGTACGATAAATAATAAAATAGAAGCTAAGGCCTATCAGCCTATATTTATAGGCCAAAATAACGTTAAGGTTCGAGAATAACAGCGTAGTGCCTCTTAAACGAAAGTCAGCTATTTTAACAGCATAGCAGGAAGGCATAAAATATAATCCAATGATAGCAACAGGCGGTGGGAGTTGTAGATTATTGTTTAAATTGGCAGAAAAAATTGCGCAGGCTTGATTCTTGGCAGAACCACAAACTTTGTATATCAATACAATACTTTTATTGACAGTGTGATATGACTGTTGGAACAAGATAAAAACTGTTTGCCCTTGGTTGCGTATAAATACAGGCTTTTTAAGAGTGCACGTAGGATATGTAGCCACTTTTTGTTATTGCTAACTAATTAATTCAATGTTTTAATAGAAATTAATTAGTTTTATAGTTGATAAACTTTATACTAGATTAATTTGTGAGTTTATATTTTGCCACAAACTATTTCGCAGCACATCAGCTCCTATTAAGACTCTGTACTAAAAAAAAATACTAGTCCTCCCTCCTCTTGATCTAATTTTGAAAATCCTCTATTTTTCAGCAGATAAATTACCAAAAAAAAAAATTATCTGATAAATCTGCAGAATTTACAGAGTAAAAGTATATTCAAAAGTTATTTAACAGCAGAACGCGCATAAATAAATGAACACCAGAGTATTCACTGTGATTGTTGATTCTCCAATTATTATTTATTTATATTTTGTTTTAATTTGCAATCTTTTGTTTTTCTTATTGCCCTTTTTCTAAATGTAATAAACTTTTCTAATTTATTAACATTTATTCTTGAATATACTATCATTAGCTATCTTAACTTATGCAATTAATCTCATGACCATTCTTATTACTTACTCGCCTTTATAACTATATACTAATTAAAAACACTTTTTTGAGTATTATCCTGTTATTTATATATACTCTCCTCATTCCGTTCTATCTCATTTTGCCAAAAAAATTTTTATTTTATTTTTTACAAGTAAATAGTCCTAGTATCTCTATATCATTCTCCCCATATTTCCAATTATTTTTGCGATTTAAATAAAACATCTTATATTTTAGAATTTCTTTATTTTTTATTTTCCATTAGAACTTATAAAAATTCTCTTTATATTTTAATCTCTTCATTGAAATTATGAACTCGCCTCTAAATGAGTTCTCAGAAGACTCAATATTCGAATCTTTATCAAGAATATTAAAAGATTCCCCCCAAAAATACAATTACACCTTCAATAAGCACTCAAGAAAAGAACTCATAAATATCGCAAACTTCTACCTCTTAGGCCAAGATGTTCGTTTGTCTTCTCTAGTCGTTATTGATGACAATACCGGAGGTGCCCCTAGAGATGAAAACCAAGAAAAAAACGTCGAGCTCATCGAATACACAGAAGTCAGACGCGGTCAACTATGCGGTCACGTTTTTAGGCGAGGCGAAGGAGTATACAGATGCAAGTACGTAAAAATCACAACTTTTTTCACACATTATTATATTTTGTCTAAAAAATCTTTATCAACACCATGTTTTTTATAAAAACAGTCTCCTATTTTTTTCTCTAAATTTTAACATCTCAATATATATATATAAACAGAACATGTGCAATAGATGATACTTGTGTATTATGTACCCGTTGCTTCCACGCTACCAATCACGATGGTCACGATACCTCTTTTAGCATAAACTCCGGAACAGGAGGTTGTTGCGATTGTGGCGATTTTGAAGCTTGGAAATCTCCTCTAAATTGCAGGTATCACGCAAATCTAGATGTTCTAAAAGCCCAAGGAATAGAACCAATCATTCAATTTAGCAACTCGAATGGAATCCCTGGGTACGAAAGCGACACTGTTCCCCAACTACTTCTAAATTCCATTGCTGGTACTATACGCGCTGTTTTGGAATTCATGCTTATAACCTTCTCAACCTCCCCAATACCAAATAACTCAAAGCTCGATGAAAAGCACATTTTAGAAGATTCTCGCAAAGTTGACCTCATTCTAGGCGAAAATAAATCTCAAGACTTATTTGCTGTTGTTCTCTGGAACGACGAAACTCACAGCTTCCAAGATGTTATCGATGCTATCCAAGATGCACTAGAATGTAACGTAAATACCGCTAGAAACATGGTCAAGAATGTCGATTCACATGTAAGGCGCTATCCCTCCTTTTTTACATTCACTAAACTTGAACTTTACTTTACCCTTTATTTTATTTTATATTATATTATATTTGTTTTATTTTATTTTATTTTATTAGGGTCGAGATGTTATTGCTATCTCTAGAAGTATCAAAGAACTCCTTAGAATTGCTGCATATATGAAAAGAGTTTCTTTGAATGTATCAATTCGATCTGCCCGTGATGTATTTAGAGAACAATTAGCCGCATCACTATTAATTTGGATTAGAGATTTAGCTTGCTTTAAATTTAGAGCGCTTGCCAGAGTTTGCAATAGCAACGCAAATATTTGTATTAGAAAAGAAATATGTAAACAATTGAGTAGTCCCTGGGAAGAACTCTCCAAAAACTACATCTTGCGAAATATAATTAGCTCAGAACTTGCCAAAGATTTTGACAAAAGCAGCGCCTTTGACCAAAATGATAACTATGACGAATGTGTTATTGAACCAGGAATCGATATCCAAATTGCCCCCGAATCAGAAATTCCATCCACTACTCTCAGCTTTGGAAATATCGCAAATCCAAATTCCAATTTCGCCACCCCTTTTCCACCTATCCACAGGCACAATAACGTTAACCAGAACAATTTTCTCACTCAAAACAGACTAAATAATGAAAGGCCAAATTCAAATTATAATGGTCATAATTTCTCAAATCAAAATATCCAAGATTCTAATCTGTTGCTAGGAAATTTTAAAAGTACCGAACTGGCGCCATTAAACTCTTCATTAAACATCCCTTCTCCTGCTGGTGTTACTAAAATGTCTTATATAGGGAAAGTTGTAAACAGTAAATCCATGGAAAAGCTATGGAATAAGCCTGATAGATTTAGATTAGACTGGTTTTTGATTGTTGATTTACAACTTTGGAAGGAAGTAAGGAGCGGACTCAGAGAACTATACATGGCAACTATGATGTTAAGCCAGGAATATAAAATTCTAATGGCTCTGTCGTTTGGAAGAAATTACCCCCGCTTAACTAAAGCGTTTTTAATTGAAGATCAAGGCCCTGAACATTCTGTGCTACTGTTCTCTGTGCAATTATTTACTGTCCCAACATTATCTGTCGCCTTAGTTCGTGACTATGGATTTTTATACACAGTACTTAGAATTCTTAAAAAGTTTTTCATTAAACCTACCCCTAAATATCTCAGACAACATGGAATCATTTTATGCAACACCGAATCCTTCAGAAATCGAAGATATTTTCATATATTCCATGATATGCGGTATCTTTCATCCGCCTTATCTGTCCCTCAATGGATCGCGTCTGAAAAACAAGTTCTTAATGTTTACCTAGGGTTTATTTCGCTATTCCAGGGTATGAGTCCCAATAAGCGTGCTATAAGCTCACATGTCGAATTTGAAGATGACACCTGGGTACACGCATTTAATGTTACACTACAAGTAGCTAAGAGTTGTAGGCAATTTGCTGATTGCTATCTCGATTCACCAAATGAACTGTTTTTATCAATAAGAGGTACCCTTAGGAAGCTCATTAAGCGAATGGATCTTTTATCTGAAGAAAATATGAACTACATCCTGAAAAATAATCCTTACTCCAAAGATCCACAATATCAAGCTCTAGAAGATGTAGAATATTTGCCGTTGGAAATTCACGAAAAGTCTACTCTATGGGGAAATACATACAAGCTTGTTAAATACTCTGTTAGTCAAAATCCAATCAGTTTTCATCACCCCCTTAATTGGTTCCTTGCCAACCTCTTCCGCCACGTAGACTTATTAGATGATAGCGTAATATCAAAATCTGGATTTAGAGATATCAGAGACCTATTATTTTCATTTAACCGCACAGATTTTGATAGTGGCACTCACTCAACAAGCTATGATAATTCTTTAGCCGAAATATCTCTTTTGAGAGTTGTTGATTATTCTATCAGGGTAATTGTTCTTATGGCTCAAATACGTGCGAGAATGTGGGTCCGCAATGGTATAGTTGTTAGAAGCCAGGCACATCACTATCGTGAAATCTCATTAAGAGAAAATACTTATGACCAAGACATTTTTTTAATTCAGTTCATACTAAGCATTTGGCCAGATTCAGATAATATTTTAATGTCAATGGTAGATCGTTTCGAACTCAATGAGTATTTCCAAGGCCAACCATTTTTAATTGAAGGCCAGTTAGATCCACAAAACCCAAGATCTATTGAGCTTGCAGAAGAATTTTTAAGTTTGCTGATAGTTTTAATATCTGATAGAAACGTTGCTTCTGGAAAAGGAAGCAAAGAACTTTCTAGAAGAGAAATTGTACACGGATGCTTATCACTAACTTCGTACTCTGAATTAACTAAAAAGATCCCTGAAAGATTGGCTGAGCACCCTTTATTCGATAATTTGCTTCTTGAACTAACACAGTACCGTGCGCCAACTTCAGTGAATGACACCGGTATGTATGAGCTAAAAGATCAGTACTTGGAAGAAGTTGACCCTTACTTCATACACTATTCTCGGAACCAAAGGGAAGAGGTTGAAGAAATATTACTTTCAAGGTTTAAAAAAAGAGCTGAAAAAAGTGGTAACTTGTCTGACTCTAAGCAAATTATCTTCCCAAAACTCATTTCAATCGAATCTGGGCCTTTCAAAAATCTTGGCTACGTTCTTCATACCCCATTTGCTTGCCAAATTTTGTTTTTCTCTCTATATAATTCTACTTCTGCCGATTTGAAACTTCTCCATGTTTCTGTTATAGACGAAGTTCTACAACTGATTATTATCGCATTGATGGACGGTAGTACCGGCCAAGTTTCAAAATCTTTAGGTTATGGGCTAGATGAATGCGGAGGTATATGGATGCATTCAATAGAGCAAAAATATTCGTTTCCACATGACTCATCCCTTTGTTTATTGAGTCTAATTATAAATACTAGGAACAGAACTGATACAAGAGTTTGGTTCAACAAACTTGATTACATTATTTCTATGTTTAGAAAAGGTAGTAAATTAGTCGATTCCTGGATTGATAATTATAACAACTCCCTCAGGTCAAGGGGTCTACTTATTGCAGATCCTGAGCCTGGGAATAATACTAACGAAGATGAAAAGAGAAAAAAAGCTGCTAAGGATCGACAAGAACAAATAATGGCTGATTTTTCGCGTGCTCAAATGCAATTTTTAGAAAATTTTGGCGATCAGATGGATGACTTGTCTATGGATGAAGAAATGGACAACTATGACGATAAAGAACCTATTTCTTATGAATCCGACTCAGTTGATATAAAAATGGAAAACACTGAGCCTCATCTTGAATCTCCTATTGCAAACAATTCCTCAAGCATTAACATTTCCACAAATGACCAAAATTATAAAAATGCTAGTGATAACTTAAATTCCCAAAATTACAACAGTAATTCTCTAGATATTCCTGACCAACAAAAAATTCCCCAAGAAACGTTCAAATCCGAACTTAGTTCTCCCTCTGGTGTTTGTATTGTTTGTCAAGAAATATGCGATTCTTCCAAACCTCACGGCCTTCTAGCTCTCATGCAATCCGCGCTCACTATAAGACAAGCACCTTTGAACTCTACTGAGCATGTAATGGAAATAATTGAGCAACCCTTTTCTCTCAACACTGGAGAATCTTTACAGCGCATTAATGCTTACATAGGCTCAGATAACTCTGACGAAAATTCAGGAATCAAAAAATTAGAGATTGAAAAGCTTGAGGAAAAAGATTACAACGACATGGAATTCAAAAATACTAATGATCCGTCAGATATAAGCGATTTAAACTACCTTTACAAAAACACCACTGTATCAATGGGCGCATTTTCCGGACTAAGCAGCTTTCCTGCCCACTATCGTGAAAGAGGTATATTTTCTAGTACATGTGGCCATCTAATGCATCATAAATGTTTCGAGCAATACTGCAACGAAATTAAAACAAAACACCAGCGCCAGCCGACTCGTAATCACTCAGAATCTTTAGATCGGTTAGAATTTTTGTGTCCTCTTTGTAACAGCTTAGGAAATTTCTTGCTTCCTATATTAACTGATTCTACCCCAAACCCAACATTAGAAGAATTTAAAGAAATTTCTTCTGTTTTAAAATCTGATTTGGTTGACTTCAACTTTTTAGTTTCTGATTTAAACTCTGTATTTACCAATTTACAGAACTATGTCGACCCCAATAAAGATACTGCTCAAGGGGCTTTTGATAGCTATTCAAATGTACCATCCAGCTCTAAAGGAAGAAATCATCTCTCGTCAAGCTACTTTAAAAACAATATCTCCTCAGCACCTTCAACATCTACTAGTCCACATATAGCATCAGACTTGAGAGCTTCTGGTAGCGGAGTTAGAATACAAGAAGCAAGACACTTGCCTGAACTAACATCTAATTTTAGTAACTATAACACCAATATACCAAGAAGTAGAGACCACGTACCTTTATCTGTAGGATCGCCTTTTGAAATTCTTAGCCAATCACCACAAAGATTCACTGAAGGTTGGAACGTAATTAAGCAGCTCATGCTAGGAACTTCGGGAAGTATCGACAACGAAGTTGATATCCATGAATGGAGGATGTTTATCCCGATATATCTTTACTTATTTTCTGCATCTCATGAGTGGCGATCCCATGTTACCAGAATCCAAAAAAGTATAAAAAGAGATGATCATGACTCTCAATATACTAACAGTCAAAATTACCATGCTGCTCCAAGCAATTTACCTGAATCAATAGACAATAACATGCCTGGATTTTCAGGAAATTTGAGTTTTCCCGTTATTGGTTCTGGCCTAGACACTCATCCCCAATTGCATATGAGAAATGCCAACCTTTCTGCTGTCAACCAGCCTATTTTAGGCCAAATTAACCCAAATTTTCAGAGGCAAACGGGGAATGTTCACAGGTTAGAACAGAATCAAAATTTACAAGGCCATCCCGAAAATTTCTCCTGGTCTCAGCTCAGATCTATAGGCTCAGTAGTTTCTCATGCAACTGCCGGCAGTCCACCTTGGCCTGGTCACTCGGGAGTAACGGTTCAAAACGTTTTTAATGGTAACCCAGATATTTTAAGAAATGCAAATGAAAACCAAAACAGGTATAATTCATTTGGAGAATCTATAAAGAGACTTACTGGATTTGACTTAAGCACGCATGTCAGCAACGAGCAATATTTAGGCCAAAAAGTATTTTTGTCACAGCTTAATTCTTACAAATCGATATATAAGCAAATATTCAATGTGGTTCAATTAATCCAGAAAGACAATGATATTGGTTTGCCAGTACGCAAAGTTTTTAAGCATATTCTTCGCTCTAAACTAAGCTTTGCAGCAGCTAACAACGATGCTTTACTTAATAATTCGACAGAATTTGATCCTCAGCTCAACAATTCAAAATTCTTAGGCGTTAATACCAACATAGTTAGCGCTCGCGATAGTAGTGAGCTAAGTAGTAACCCGGATAGCGTTGAAAATGACCATCTGCCGTTTGACAACTCCATAAGCTCATTAAACAACGGTCAACAATCACAACAGCAAACCCTAATGCAAAGTCATCTAGGCAGAATACCAATGTTACCCGATTTTTCACAGCCACCAACAGCGCCTATGAACAATTTTACAAACCCTTTATTAAACTTTAACCCAGGAGGTTCATTCTTAATAAATAATAATAACAGTCCAAGAAGACTTTTTGCAGAAGCGAATAACCCCACTTTATCTCAACCTCAGTTACCATCGTTTGAAGAAATAATTATTCCCTCAGACGATATAGATTTTAGAACTTCAGGAGATAATAGGCTGCCAAATGCACTATCCCTAGTCGTAGAAAACGATAACGACAGCGTTCACAATTCCATTGATGACGTTTCTTTTAACCCACCTCCCAATATTTTCGAACATATGATAAGTAAAGTTTTGGCAGAGACTATTATGTGCCTTGAAGTAAGTTTGCGTGGTCAACATACTCCTGTTAATTTAGATCAAGATGACCCGCGAAGAAACTCGCCATCAGGAATTTGGGTCGATGGCATTTCGTCAACTCAGCTTTTCTTTATATACTCTTTGTCTAAATTTGCTCAGAGGCAATACAGTCTTCTTTTATCGTACACCACATCTGTCACTCAGTATTGCTCATCTTCCTCCTCAGATAGCTACAACTCGAATTATATCAGTAAAAACAGCACAATTGTCACTGATGCTGCCACTTCTATGGCTATGTATTCCGTCAAGTTTTCTGTATTATCTTCTCTATTAAAACTGATTGAACCATTAAGACCCAGCGTCTCTGAATATCAAAAAATTCCAAAGATCCCATTCCCATCAGGAATCAATGCTAACAAACTTCCAAATAGACCATTTTTGATGGAAAACCCTTTCATTTTGCTAACTGAGCTGACAATTAGCGTCTCGCCAGCATTTAAGTTAGATATATGGCAGCTAGTAAGGCTTTTATTTACAGTAGAACTAGTAAGAGTATGCATAGCGGCAGGCGACTCTGTGTCAGGAATATATGGAGGAGCTCCAGTAAAAATATCTTCAACGCTTTGCCCTCTTTCATGCTCGATTGATGATAAAAAGCATATGTCTAATTCTTCTTATACCGCTTACTACGCTAACATTGCCACAAGCTCAGACAAAAATAAATGGACAGAAGATCCTATTTCCCATAAGAGTTCTATGGCTTCTAAATTTGATGAGCTTTACTCTGCATTTAAGCAAATTGATCCAAATATGAAAGAATCCTCAGAAGACATTGATATACTAATGTGTAATATTGCTGCTTGGACTCGATCACAAGTTCTTCCAAACTCCCCTGATAATAACACAAAGCTTCAGTTGAACATTATTCTTCAATCTGCTCCTAAATTTTCCATCCCATTGTTGATTGCTCATCTCTTGATGCCATTTTTTAGAAGAGCTTCAGGCCTCCTATCAATCATTTTCGGGTTGAAATTACCAACATCAACTGGTAGCCAAAAAAGCGACAATACTTATCAAGAGTTTGTTGATTTGTGGAAGTTTTTACGTCTACCCAGCCCTCTAAAAGTTTTCACGCTTCAAAACACTCAGAGCCCATTGACTGGTATGATAAAAAGATGGACCGCACAGCTTATGGAGTTTAGATCTGCTCATCAATCTCCTGTTTCAGTTGGATCTGGTTATACTATGGCGATCCCAGTTGAAATGCCGCTACCTTATTACCTAACCAAAATACCAAGCCGATTTGAAGTGTTGTTTGAAAATAGCTATAAAGCCCACTGTTTACAATGTAACGCAGTACCTCAAGATCCATCCATTTGTCTACTGTGTGGCCGATTTGTATGCTCACAAACCTTTTGTTGCTTGGTTAATGGAGTTGGCGAATGCAACAATCACATGCAGATATGTGGTGGAAATACTGGTCTTTATCTACCAGTAAAAAAATGTGGATTGCTTTTGTTAAACAACTCAATCGGTTGCTTTATGCAGGCTCCGTATTTGGACATTCATGGAGAAGCAGATTTAGGTTTAAAAAGAGGCAGACCTTTATTGCTAAACTCGATGAGATTTGAAGAGATACGTAGGCTTGCAGCTAGCCATAGAGTGTCTATTACAATTGCAAGGAAAATTGAGCAAATATTTGATATCGGAGGATGGGAAACTCTATGAGAGGCAATATTGATTATTTTAGCATTAGAATGAAGAATATATTTCCTTTTTAATATAGATGCCTTTTATTTTCTACCATTTAATTTTTTTTTGAAAATATATTATATACACATGTTTTTTTTTTGTTCAAATTTAATTTAGCAAACTCATAACCTGCACTTTTTTATATGAAATAGAAGAATTTTTATTTATATATTAAATTAATTATGATTTTCTATTTCCATTACGCATAGTATTATTGAGATCGAATGTAATCGAAATTATAGATGGCTCTACGAAAACATGTTTCTATACAAATATTTAATTATTTAATATAAAAGTAGGATAGATGAATTATTATTGAGAAATTTGATTTTGCGTATTTTATTTACATACACATCTATAATAAAAATCTATAATTAAATTATACTATTATTCAAGTTTTTATATAACACCCAATTAGATAAAAATTTTATTAGCTGCATACATATTAATGGCAGTTAAGTAAATGGACATTCACTTTTGATCAAGAATTTGCAACTAAAATCTATCCCTTTCCCGTCCAACACTCTTTGAAAAAATCAATTTATTGATTCGTTTATGATTTATAATTATAATTGTTATTTGTTGATATTTTGTAAAATACCAATAATTCTGATGGCCTCGCAATTATAGTGTTTTAATATAACTCAATTGGCTATATTTCGAGGTCAAAAATGGTCTACCGCCCGTGAAAGGGTTAAAGTGTATGGTAATAATTTTTAGATTTTATTTTTCTATTTAGGGTTTTCATATCCTAAAATTTTATTTTATTTTATTTTTATTACATAGAAATTATTTTCACTAAAGATTAACAAAATTATCGTGATGATTATAATTGAGATTGGTTGGAAATTAACGAAGTGCTAAATAAAAATAAAAAATTATACATTCAAATAATTATATGTGGACTAAAATTATATAATTTAGATTTGTCGAAATAAAATAATTGGCATATTTATTCCACGAATGAGGTTAAATTACCAACTTTTGGCATTTGAAGCGTTATAGCTTTTATTAGATTTTTTTTTTGTTTTCTAATTAAAGGGTATTTCTTTTAAGTGTAATAAATTTTACCTAAATTTGAGAATATTGGCTGAGCCTTAATAATATATGCTAAAAAGAAACAAATATTTTTAAAGATTTAACACCTTGGAATCAAATAATATAGTGACTTTTTTAGAACCTTTATACAATAAAATACTTTCGCCATTTTAGGTTAAAAACTTTAAAAAAATTTAATGTACCGATTTTATAAATAATTATTTTATGCTTGGCATTTGATTTTTATTTAACACTAAAATTTCATATTTAAAGTAAGCTAATTATATTGGTTTTTTAGGCATTACTATTTTTAACTTGCTTTTTGCTTTGAGATTTTGATTAATGACACCTCACTTATTTTTGATTTAAATAGAGGTATAATATTTATCATTAAGAGGCTTATACATGTATATAAAGTATTAACTTCAAAGAACTAAAAAATATAAAAATAGTGTAATTTCGCTTTAGTGGCTAATTTCATCACATTTGGCTGTATTCAATCATATAAAAAAATTTTTTTTAAAAAAATAATAGTACAAATTATTGTTGAATAAGTAGACAAATACTTTTTATTTTTTTGCTTATATGTTCGCTATACGTATAATCCGAGAAGTTATTTAAAGGTATGTAAAATTATTTTACCTAAATTTATTATTTGTCTCCAAGTAGACAATGTCATTCATATAATTGATTACTAGATATGAAAGCGACTTTCAGTATAAGCAGGAATAACATCAGA
Organism: Smittium culicis; assembly: GCA_001970855.1. Taxonomy (NCBI): domain Eukaryota; kingdom Fungi; phylum Kickxellomycota; class Harpellomycetes; order Harpellales; family Legeriomycetaceae; genus Smittium; species Smittium culicis. The sequence goes on from LSSN01000113.1 coordinate 21,454, forward strand.
GAGATAGATTTTTTTTTTAAATAAAAATAGCAATAGGGGTGGGGTTGTTATATAGGATCTGTATTATAGATGAAATTGTATTTAATAAAATTGTAAGTTTACAAATACTATATATAAATGTAAATTTTGCGAGAAAGCGCCCATCTAATAATTCTTTTTATGTAATAATTGCAAAGATACTTAATACTCACCGTACGATTATATAATTTTTTAAAAAGACAAAATTTTGCGCACTAAAAGTAGATCAAAAAGGTTATAGGCTTATAGAATTGTGTCAAGGTAATTCGCAGTTTATTTGCATTAAATTTACATTAGAATTAGTAGAGATTTTAGATCATAAAGGTATTAAACTTTTTTTTTATTAGTCAAATATATTATTGGGTAAAAAATTATACTATTCACACAAAACATTCAATTATAGCTTTAAAAAGATTTAATATAGTAGTATGAATCTGTAACGCTTTATAGGCTGAATATACATATTTTTGGTATTTCTTGAGCTGAATATGTTTTCTATTAGTAGTATTAGGATATAAATTTATTAACCTGATGACAATGGGTACCAGAATAATTACTAAAGAAAATTTAATGAATTATTTCTATATTATTCCGATATTTAATATTGTAGCGAATAATAAACTTGTTTAAAAACTAACCAATATTATAACAGCTTATTAAAAATAATATAACTAATTTTTTACTAAAAATCAATCATATTCAAAATTCGCGCTGAGAATAATGTATACAGAGTATATACTTGTTCTCGCTTTTGCAATTATGGATCAGTATAAAGAATTATTTTTGAGCTAAAAAAATTTCAAGTTTTGATGAATTGTAAAAGATTAGTAGTAGAGAAAAATTATACGTTCATTGGCCAGATATGCATACAGTTCATTCTGTATATTGTATGAATATTTAATTTTATTGGATATTTTACGCGTTAAACAATTTTTATGAGCTTTTTCAAGCCAATGAATATTTATAGTCATAATTTAATGGAGAAAGTCAAAAAATAGCAAATCACACAGGAAACAATGAAATGATTGTTTTAAACCAACTAAAAGCGTAGCCTATTTAAAAATAAGGATGGCTATTTTTTTTTGACTTTTTTGTTTTATGGTCTATTCAGTGTGCATAGACAAAAAGTTTGTGGTAGTAACACGCTTTGACTTAGATCTTTACTCTGAGCAGCTTATGTAGTTTATAATTTCCACTCTCATTTTATTAAAATTAATATTTTTGCTTCATACATACGGTTAAATTTACATTTACATTTACCTATAGTATTGTTTATCCCTTTTTTTTATATTACATGAATCCAAGTACATGAATGAATACGCCCTTTAACAGTAATTAAATTCACTCCCTTATCTTATGGATTATCACCCTTTTAATTCTATTCTAAACTTTTATAATATTATCAACATACTTTCTTTAAATATTTATAGATAAATCTACCCGTTTAAATTTCTAGATCTCTTTAATATATATTTATCTAACAAACTACTTCTAAAATGAAAAATAAATCAAAGAGAAAAGGTAATTTACATTCACAACTCGCTTCGTATCTTAATTTTATATAAAATTTAATTAAATTCATATATTTTTATAATCTTTCAACAAATTTTACTTATTAAATTTTCATCTTATTAAAAATGTTAACTGTATTTTATGCAATAAAATTTCTAGTCGAGGATATAACAACTGACGAAATTGAACAGCAATCATCAAGCATTAATTCTTTGCAATCTCTTTTAGAATCAAAAAACAATACTACTAAAATAATAATACCAATATCTTCGACTAAAAAAGGAATACGAGTTAAAACTTCAACTGATTTAAACGATCTTTCAGAAATCAACAATAATGATACTACATCTGAAATCAAGAAAAAAAATACTATAAAGTTAAATACAAATATATTTAATAAAAAACTCAAATCAGATAATCAACTTCCGATCAAGACAAACGGAAACTTAATAAAATCATCAAAACAATTAGATCAAAACGATATTCAAAATCGCGAATCAAATGAGGTTTCCAATGAATCTAAGCCAAGCAATAATAACTCAAGCGAATTAAATCAAACACAAACTTCCATTGATGGCGGTAAATTTCTGTTTTTTTTTTGTTGCTACCTTTTTTAAACACAGCCAATTAATTCGTACCTATATTTAAAATTTTTATTTACATAGAATTTAATTAAAATATGCTTTTTATATTACTAGATCAACCCTCAACCAATAATACAAATAGCCCAGATGTCCTACCAGCCATTCCAGTTAAAAAAAAGAGAGGGCGCAAAAAAAAGGTTGTACCAGGACTAGCTTTAGATCCCTCTGTCGATCCTACCTCAAAAAATAGCACGAATAATATCCAAATTACAAACCTTGATGATGTTGACGCTTCTTTACTAAAAAAATCTACAAAATTCCCACTTTCCAAAATTCCTGAATCTTTAACTCCTTCTAATGAATCCAATGTACTTGTATCTGATAGTATAGATACTCCTTCAATAGAATTTCCCAATCCTGATCCTGAGCTTATTGAAGATGAATCTGAGATTGATGCTGAAGGTGAAAAAAAGATAGATTCTTTAGGTAATCTTTTAGGTGGCAGGGAGTTTGTTATCCCTACATTTTCATTTCCAAATAGAATGAACTCTGAAAAGCGATATGTACTTTTTTCCCATATTTTAAAATTAACTGGCAGCAAAGATACTAATCTACTATTTCAGAAATACCCCCTGTTGAGAAGGGTCGAATCAACTCAAGAGGAAAGAGACTATCTAGTCAATGAAGGCTGGGTTTATCAAACATTCAGATGGCGGTCTGCATACTTAGTTTCTGCAAGAAATTTTTTTCGAAGCTTTGGTGCTATGTCTGTAAAAAATGGTAAACATATTCAGGATGACTATTGGGAATCATTAAAGTTAGAAAGCGGAGATTTTACTCCTGGAGAGACCGTTAACATCCGCGATTTTACTATTAAAAGATTTACTATCCCTGGACAGCCATCGTTGTCCGAATCATCTAAAACACCTGCAAAGCAAAAAATTGGCTCTGGCTCAAAACCTAAAGACCAGATGTTTGATGTTTCTAATCATGACATTGACTCCGCCGAAAGTACGCTCTTTCCTACTTTAGTTCACTGGCCACCATTAGAAAAGTTTGAAGATCTAAAACCCCCATCATTTGAAATGTACTCGGATCTTATTAATGATGCTTTTGATTACTCCGCCCCAAGTAGAAAATCTGTATTAAGTAATACAATACTGGGAGATTCAAGTGAAATTCCATTAAATGCAGCACTAAAAAAAACTATCCCCAAAAACAACTTGCCTGCATTAGCTTATAACAGTTTTTCAGGAAACTCCGGTGAATCTTTATCACCATCAGAATTAAGCTTGCGAAAATTGAGATTTTTTAATCGAAAGTTGCTAAATCTTTGCAAGTCTACTCATGGTGTTATATATGAGCCACATACAAATGCCATTCACCTTCCCAAAAACTACCAACCAAGTAAAATAGACGTTTTGCCTAGTATTCACCTCACAGATGTTATTAACAATAATGACCAGCAGCCTATTTTAACTTTTATAAAAAAGGATAAACCTAAGACATTTATAGTGTCAAAAACAGTTGGTGAGAAATCCCTAGATCTTCTTAGTAGTGATGTATCGCAACTAGAAAAAACAAAACTTAGAAATAACAATAATCAAACTTATAACAAACCTTCCCCTACCAAGACCAGCCAATTTAAGGATTTGTATGGAATTGAAAAAATGTTATCAGAACGATCTAATCTCACTGAATACACTGAATTTTCTGATAAAAGTGTTAATAAAAAACAACTTGAAATTCAAAACTTTATATATCCAATATCTATTACTCCTAAACAGTTTCAAGACTCAATCCCGATCCATAATACACGATTTGGCCAAAGCATTGATCAATCCCTTAATATTACTAAAAAATCACTTTTAACCAGCTTGTTTTCAGCCAACCCATCATTGATTAATAATTACAAACCTGATAGAAAAACTACCATAGCTGCAAATAATCCCAATAGACTTAATAATTTTGTTCCCAGACCAGCAGAATTTAGCGAGTATAAAGATCCAAACCGTTTTAATCCCGCTTTTATTAATAACAATAAAAATGCCCATGCTCCAATTGATCAACATTCACGTTCTATTATTGATCCATCTAGTAATACTCCGCAGCTACATAGCAGATATTCTAGTTTTAACTCTTTCTCTAGCAATAAAACAAACAGTCAGAGTTTTGGATCGACAAACTTTCCGATTTTAAATCACGCCAACGGTCTTCCTTATCCTTATCCTTCATTACAAATCCAAAATTCTAATGTCCAACCTCCCATATACAATGCACAATCATCATACCCTGAAATAGTCAGCACACCCTTTAGAAATCCTATTCAAAATACTAAGAATAACCCAAACCTTAATTACAATGCCCCGATTGACATAAATTTGCATGCAAAGCCCTTGAGCAAAGACTCTGTTAATAATTACACGAGATTACCATTAAATCCAAATATAAACAACTCCTTTACACCATCAAATTTTCATAACAATCTTATGCTTAGTAAAAGATAATATTTATTTTCTCCAGTATTAACTGACCTTTCAATATAGATAGCTACAATTCGTTTTATCGTTCTATCCCTGTTTATTAATTAAATAATCCCTTTCCCTATAAAAGTATGATCCTTTTGTTTGATTATTTTTAATAAAACATAATTTTTTTTAATTTCAAGCTAAGCATTGGTCATATTATTAAAGTGTCTTTATAAAAAATTCCTATGGATGTAAATCGATTTTCAATTCTCCTCATCCCCAATCAATGATAAACATAAAAAAATCCTAGTAGGCATTTTTTTAGATTATAAAAGTTTAAAAAATTTTTAGTTAGATTTTAAGTTTACATTTTTTTTACAAGTAAACTTACAAACATATTATGTATGTATGGTAGACAATTTTGAGATGAACTTTTTTTTTGTAAATTTTGATTCATGAATAATTTTAGTTAATAAAGCCTACTAGAAATGTTGCAGAACATTACGTTTTATTTGACCAATAAATTTTTCTAGCTGATATTAACAACTTATGTTTTTAAAAAAAGTTCCACTTCTCAAATTATTGTCCGTGGTAAAAAGTCATATTTAACACCTTACAATCAATCTCTAGCTATTAAAGCTATATTCCCTTCGTATCACATACCTATCATTAGTATTTTGCATCAAGGTCTGCCTAAAATTTCTTGACAGTGATAATTAGTAACTATATACAATATTTGATTCCTTTTTAATAACTTGTTGATTAGTCATATTTATCAAGGCAATTTTAATCTACATCAATAAAATACCAAAAATATTGAATAATATAGTTGTTTTTTTTTTGTCTGTGAGAGTTTATTAAACATAATTTAAAAGTATACTAAAAACTAATAAAAAATATTTAAAAAGTTAAAAAAATATTAAAAAAATAATTTTTCAACCGACCCCCCTCCGTCACTCTAGCAGCTCCATACCCACTGGGCATTGGTTCAAGGGGGCTGTTGATACGCTTACACTTTTTACTAAAAAGTGTTCTGGGCACGCTGATACCGTTCTAAAACCTGGCTGTTTGCAGCTCAAAATTCTGACCGGCTGTGCCAGCTTGAAGCTGGCTCAAAGATTGTTTCGACCCCCCCCCCTCCCCCAAGGAGTTTTCCAGCTAGCTCCAACCGGGCTTCGTTGAAATTCGAAAGTTAAAATTTTTCGTCAGAACTGATCGGCGTCGGTATGAACCGGCCGATCGCCGTTGATC
>LSSN01000114.1:0-17608 GCA_001970855.1 Smittium culicis
TTATTAAAAAAAAGGGTTTTGAATAAAGTTACAAGTTCCCAAATAATTCAAGAAAAAATTCCAAATGCTTAAATGACTATCGTATTATAGTTTTGTAAATTAGTTTCCTGGTGTTAGTGTGTTTTACACCATTAAAAAAAGAAAAAGAGTATGTATTTGTGATAATATTTATTATACGGTGTTAAGCGTGTACTCGTTTAGTTTATATCGTTTATTTTATATTTTCCCAAGCTGGAGAAATGGATATCAACCAGGCTATAGAAGATATAAATTTAATGACTCCGAAATTTCATTCTAATTGCAGCTGAATTCGCCAATTTTCATCTTTGTTAGTCGAGATTTCTATAAGTGGTTTATAAAGCGTTATTCATTTATAAACATCGAGGTTTATTAATCCGAAGAATAATTAAGATTCAAGCAATGATTGAAATTTTTTTTGAATTATATTTTTCTATATTTTTGCATTATTACAGATGTCATGAAAAATCTTGAAAATACAAGATGTTTAAAGAGTGATTAGTTGTCAATATCAATTTTCTGTACGTTTTTTATTTATCTGAAGCTCCCTAGTTAATTCAATTTAAGTACAAATACGCAGCTATTTAAATCGGGGCATTGCCTGTAACCCAAGTTGGAGGGGTTTTATTATTATGCAGTATATTGTATTTATTTTAGATTAGCAAGTTAAATACGCCTACCGATACTTTAATTGCAAGTATAATAGAGTTATTGGATAAGAGTAATATTTTGAAATTTGGCCAATTTGTAGGCTATGTATTAGCTTATGGTGTACTTTAATTAGGTGATTCCGAGTTAAGGGTACATTTAACCCTTTCCCGCGCGGTAGACTATTTTTGGACCACCAAATATAGCCAACTGCGTACAATGAAAACTGATTAATTCCGAGTCATTGAGAATTATTGGTATAATGCAAAAATATTAGCAAATAATCAACATACTTAAAATTCACGAACGAATCATTATATTAAATTTTTTAAAGAGTGGTGGACGGGAAAGGGTTAATAGTTTATGAAATTACAGCGAGTAAAATTTACCCATTTGCCGTTGTCCAATAATGAATAAGCTACTAATTTTTTAAAATAAATGTATAATATAAAAGTAGGTATTAGATCGAGTCAATAATATCGGTAATAAATTATGACAGACTAATGATATTGAGGCGAAACAAAATGCATTCCATATAAAATCATTATATGTTTACTGAAAGAAATTAAATGAATAAATAATGTAAATTTGGTTCTAAAAGAAGTAAAGTCGCACAAAGAAACCAAAAAAATGAATAAAAGGTTTATATCAGTCTTATTTTAAATATTTTTCGTAATTAATTGCAAGCACTGTAATTTTCAAAAATTTACACATCTGTAGTATTAAAAGCAAACTTTAACATAAATAAAAATTCGTTTAGGAAAAAAAATGTCTGCAGAAAACAGTGATATCAAATCCTTATTTACTAGCACGATCGATAGCAGTACAATCAAATGCAAGGAAAATGCAATAGCTGCTATAATAATCGTATTTTTAAAGCGCTATGGATCATTCACAACCAATTTTAGAGGAAGATACATGCAGTTTGAACCACACGAGACTGTTTCAAAACTAAACTTTAAAGCCTTAGCTAATGAATCTTCTGAAAGCCCAAACGGCATTGTGGAAATAAAACCAAAAAATGATTCAATTATAGAATTCAGAGATCCCAGAATTGATTCGTGCGAATTTATACTAACCTTTGTCGAATCTAATACATTTTTATCTACAGTACCTAAATACGTAAGCAACAAAAAAAAAACTTTTAATTCCACGAGTTATGATTATTTTTGGTGTTTAGAGTTTGCGAATGCTATTAGATTAAAACTATTTATTAAAACAATAGGCGGATGATAAAGAGGAAATTTTGGGTGCGAATTCTCTGATAATACCTTCAAAAGAATTACTATGTAAGGAGTTTGATTTTTCGGCGCAATTTTCTGGCGATCCTGATAGCTTCTTTACATCTTGCTACTCATCCCTAGAAAGCTTAGAGGAAGTGTACAGAAAAACATGTTCTATGGTACTTGATCCATTATTCCAAGCAAAAAAGGCTGATGTGAAGTATGTTCATCTACTTTAAAAGATCTTTCTCAATAATTCGGTATATTCATATTTTTCTCATTTATATTTTGTGATGAATGAGTAGGCACGAAATTTCATACGGGAATCCAATGCCGCCAAGGCTAAGCTCACAGGTTCCTGTAAATTTAGATTTTAGTTCAAAGCCTGCGTAAGAATATAAATGTTTATTTTTTAATTTGCTGTTACAAAAAATTTATTTTATTTTATTTCCAAGTACTTTATTTTTTTCTTAAAAAAGAAAAAGAAAGAGTTTACAATTATTGTGTAAGGAGAAAGTAATATTAACGGTTGCACTAGCACAAAAAACACAAAAACAAAAAATATATTCATATTAACATAAACATATTATATATATATCAACAATAAAAAAATTAAGTAGCGGTTCGTTCCCACTAGAGATTGGAAAGTCAGATTTGGATCCGTTTTCGTCTTATAACCCGTAAGCACAAATAATATCAATAATAATAATAATAAAATAAAAAAACCCTTTCTATTTACAAACCCAAATTTCATCAACTGTTATAAAAAAAAGCTTTTTTGTCTTTATTTAATTTTGAATCAAAAACAATCGAAAAAGTCAAGGCGGGAGTATAGTTGGACCGGGTCATCCTATTTTCGGGTCAAGAGATACAGGCGCCCACGACTACGACGACTACTCAGCAGGACCCGCATCCATCCCAAGGTTTGTTACTATTACTATTACTATTACTATTACTATTACTATTACTATTACAGTTATTGTTATTGTTGGGAGGATGGGGGGGGGGTTCTTGCATATTCATATTGTCTCTTTTTATTTATTTTTATTTTTACTTTTACTTTTACTTTTACTTTAATTAAAATAGAGGGTCGGTGCCGCTAGGCGCCCGCTTCGACCCGATAGGTCCGTTCGGCCCAGTTCCGGGCCGACCGTCGAACAGGCCAAAGCCGTCGCATCCCAGACCGGGATTTTTCAGGTAAGAATTTCCATCAGCCTTTCTCCCTTCACCAAATTTTTTATATTATTTTTTGTTGTTGAGTATAGTTTTTAACTCTTTTACTTTTTTTTTTTTTTTTTATGTTGCGTGTATACGTTGTTAGCGGCGAGCCCGATAACAATATGTTTATGCCACCGGTAAATATTAACGACTTTCCCCTCACCTCTACCACACCCCCCCTATTTTTTTCTCTAATGGTGTGGGTAATGATTTAAATTATTTTACTAATTTTTTTAAATGATTTATTAAAATAGGGCGGAGGACCACGATTTTTTTGAAGATAATGAAGAATAAAGCATCAGCAAAGGACGTAAATTTACAAACGCTTGATGGACTAGTGAGACAGTAAAGACCGTGTCGAAATCGCAGGGCTATTCATCAATCGACTAACTAAATAGATATTTTTTTTTGTAACATTTCAAAATAAGTGAAAAATCGTTTAGTTTTTTAATAAAATTGTTTAGCAACAAGATTTTTTTTTTTGATTATTTATTTTAAAATGTATATTATTAATTAAATGAACAGAAAAAAAATTCTTTTTTTTAGTGGTAAAAGATATATCGTCAAAAAAAAAAATAGTAGGTGAACAAGAATAAATAGGAGAAAAAAAATTAAACGTCAATAGATAATTATATAGAGTGGGATTAAGATTAGTAAATTTTCCAAGTGGACAACCATCTTCTGTACTTGAGTTCAGTTCCTGGGTAGTCAAAGCCGAATGTCATTGGGGAGAAGTAAATAAAGATCAAGACGGACAAGGATCCAATGAAGGGGATAGTGTATTCTCTAATGTATTTGTTTCTGCTGAATACGGTAGCGAAATGGTCTAGTTGGAAGGCGGTGAAGAGAACGGCGAAGTAGATACATGGGAAGTAGTGATGCAAATAGGTAACTCTTCCCATGATGAAGAATGGGATGTAATGGAGGAACCAGCCGAGCCATAGAATGGTAGCTGGGTAGAGATAATTTGCAGAGGTGAAGTTTTCGTATCCGCGCTTGTATAAAATCAGGTAGTAGAAGATTTGGACTACGTAAAGGATGATTAGTGCGAAAGATAACCACCACAATAGGGGGTTTCCAAGGAGGAAGAATTTAATTTCGTCATCGCCATAACTGCACATTCTTAGACCGAGCCTTAAAATGGGCCAGTCCAATGGCGAAGATGTCAGGTCGTCAATTTTATCTTCGTCTGGGGTAAGGGCATTATTAGACTTGTTCATGGCTTTGTTCAAGTGAATAAAGTTTTTAAGGAAATTCGATCTCAATTTTCTTCTATCGCCATTGGGAAGTCTTTTATTTTTTTGAATGTCGATGTTCCAAATAGTGTTGAGATCGTCATCAGTTCCAGATTTGTCAATACCACAAACAACTTCAGATTGTTTAAATCCCCAGTCAGGGTAGTTCTTACCGGATACTCTTAGGTAGCAGCCAGTGACTACATGCTTTAGACGGAATCGGGTGGTTAGGGAGTGGATAATTTTATCTTTAGAGTTATAATCGTCAGATACGACCTCAATGATCCATTCTTCGCTTTGAGGAGTTGTGGAGTCGGTGTGGTTAGCAATGGCAAAAGTTTGGAAATATTTCTTAGTAAGCGAGCCATTGAATTTAGTAGAGGTGACGAGGGTATTGTTGGTATTTTTGTGGAATAGTCTAATAATAGAGCCGTCTTTTACAAACTCAATTGGGCCATTTATGGGATCAAACTCGACGCCAACGGGTTTTAAAATTTGAAAATCGTTATTATCGTCATTGTGCCCATAGCAAGTGATTTGTTGTTCAAAGGATTCATCAGGGTATTTTGAGGGGTGGGAGTGTAATAGGCCGTGTTCACCAGGAGCTTTGATGCTGACTAGAGAGCCGTAAGCTAAATCATAAGGTTGGGTACCGAGGCTGCTACCTTCAAGTCCAGCTTGGAATATTGAAGGCATTACAGAGTCACCTTTTCCGGATTTGTAGAGGAGAGCGAAGTGAATTTTGAAGCATAGGAGATAAATGGAGAGAGGAACGATGATGAGGAATACAGCGCGGGCAATCCAGTGGTAAGCGTACTTTTTCATGGAGGTTTTAGTGTCACCTAAAATGTTGTAGAGTTCTTCGATGGTGTATAGACCAACGAGGGCAACAGCGAAGAGGCCGACCCATTTAGAGCTGGAGACAAGACCTAAAGATACACCAGTTAGAGCTAGGAAGAAGTACCACATTTTGGAAAAAGGCTGGTTCCTGTAGTGGTAAAAACCGGATAGGGAGTATAAACTTAAAGAGGTAAAGCAGAGGAGGATTCCGTCGAGCAAGATGAATCTGCTGATAGTGCAGGTGGCGTTATCGGTGATTACGAAGAGAGCAGCTAAGAAGGAGGTTCTAATGTTGCATCTGAAATTGCGCATAGTATGATATGCGAGAGGGGCCATAAGAGTTCCAAACATGGCGTTGAAGATGCGCATAAAGACGTAGTTGGTGTCTTCAGGGAACTCTTTACCAGATTCGAATCTAAAAACGCCGTTGAAGCCAGTTAGGTATTCGGACAAACCGACGAGCATTTTTGCAAGAGGGGGGTGGACGTCATGGTAGAATTCGCCTTTGACGTAATATCCACCGAATTTACCGAAATGGGCTTCGTCCCAAATAACTCTGCTAGCGTCGCCTATTCTGTAAGTTCTTGTGAAAAGGGAGAAGAAGGTGATGACTATGGTGAGGACAATATCTAAATTATTGAGGCACCATGTTTTAGCGAGGTGGAAGTTGTTGACTTTATGTTTTTTGGGGGCAGGAGTTTTTGAGGGATGAGTAGTTTTCTTTAAGTTTTCGATTTCGTAGTAGTAGAAGATAGAGCCAGCGACAGCGTTGGCATCGATGTGGATGTCCTTTTGGGTATATGAAGGTTTTTTGTAACCAAGGTATTCTTGGAACACGCTCATATTTGCTTGTATTGGTATTGAGTATGAAGTATGCAGGAGAATATCAAGTAGAGGTTAGGCTTTATGAAAGGAGAAAGAGAGAGAGAGAGAGAGAAAGAGGAATGCAAACAGGATTGTAAATGAGAAGCACAGTGGCAGGGGGGGGGGAAGAAGGTGGAGGATATATTAAAGAGGTTGAAGAGTTGTAATCGAAAAACGTTATAAAGGAGAAAGAAAGAAGGTTTAGAGAATGTTGATTCAAGTAAATGAGAGCTTTATGGCTGTCAAATCAAATTAGACTAAGTGAAAGCTACATTCAAAAAGATCAGGTTACTGGCGTATGGAAAAATGATACCGGCGAATCAGGATACTGGGGGTAAGTGCAGGGATAATGGGCAGACGAATCAAGGGATGAGAGGTGAGAAGATTCACAGGATTTTAATTAGAGTGAATTTCAGGCTGAGAAGCGAATGAGAGTATTTATTCAGCAAGTCAGTTTTTAGATTGGGGATTAAAGAGCCTATTTTTAAGATTTGTGGTAACTAAACTTAAAATTTAGGCGCTGAAGGACTAGATTCTTATTGAAAGATGATTGGCACTTGGTTCAAAAAAAAATTAAGGAAGCAAATTAACAGCAGCAATTCTTTTTGCTCTTTTGTGCAATCCCATTGTTAGATTAAACCCCACTTAGTAAGTGCCCATTCTCACGAAGAGTTGGTCCCAGTAGCATATTTATAGCTACAAACGCTTCACGCACAAGTAGGCTTATTTTAAGGAGCTTCATCTATCTCCACAAACACAAACACAAGTACAATCACAAACTCACTCATTTTGCAGACTTACACACTCATTTCGCAGACTTCTCAAAGTATGCAGCAGAAGCCATCGTTGTTTAATGTAAGAAACTCAAAAAATTTAGTCTCGGTCATTAATCTACACAGCGTGATTGTACAGTTAAATCAGATTTGCTTTTTGTTGTTGGGAAAAAGTGAGGCTGTTGTTGTCCCACTGGCTTATTTCAAAAACGTCTCTTATGGTGTAGATAAACGCTGCAAAGATATTCAGCCAATAAATGACGTATAAAACGCTGATTGCATATATGTGGACCAACAGAATCCATCTACAAAAATATGAATGGTGATAATCAAATTATAAAAATTCAACGTAGAGTTAACAGCCAATAAATTTCAAAAGGTCCCAGTTTGCGCGAGATGAGGTTTATATGCGCATTCAATGAAATAAAGATTTGTGTAGCCTAATATTTGTAGGCTATATATTAGGCTTTTAGCAGCATTTTTTTCTAACTTTGGAGTCTACAGAGCCAAATTTACGTCTTACTGTATATGCAGGATACAAAAACCTGCTTATTTTTCGGACCTCAATCTGTAAACCAAGCTTAAAAAGTTCATTTAAGTGGTATTGTCATTATCGCGCCACCTAAAAAAAAAAGTAGCTACGCTTATTCCTACCAATAGAATGTCTATAATATCAATATATTTATAAGCGGCTTAATTAAAAGCTGATTATTGGTGCTGAGTTGCTGATAATAGAGTGCCAATTTAAATTCCGGCCTGAAAAGGACAGATGCTAACAAACGACACGTATTGAGCATTTCACTACTGTATAAATGAATTAGCTCATCGAATTAAAAGGCCAAGATTCCAAACTAATGCGTCTAAATCTGCATTAAATATCTTGATAAAAAAAAAAAAAGATACGTAAAATCTAAAAAAGTAATTATGGATTCGACATGCCAAAAAATTTTCTATTTTTTATTTTGATGCATCCTTAAGATAACTTTATATATATCCCAAGCTATAGACTTTTTAAATAATTTTTCTTGTTCGATTTTCGAGATTTAAGGTAATTTTTACAGCTCGTCTATATAATTCATACTCAAAAATTTGCAGTCTTCCTGAATCAAATGTATCGAATCCAGCGTCGAAAAACGTATTCTAACTACGATTTATCTCACTGTATCAAACTCATCAAGCCCAGATTCGTATCGAATTCTTTTTGCACCTAAACAAATATTCATTCTCAATAATCTCTTGGATTCGTGCATTAATTCACCCACTGCAAATTTTTCATCTAATCACCAATATTTTTCACCTACCTAAATGTCCTAAATATCATCACTAATTCATGTACTTTTACATCTAAAAACCAACACTATTTTGTAGATATAGACTAAATTAAATAAATATAATGGCTGACGCACACTCAGAAGCTGCTCTTAACATGGCTATGAAAGCCGGTAGCAAGACAGAAAAGAAGGCCAGAAAAGCCATGGAAAAGCAAGGCCTTGAACCATTCCCAGGAATCACCAGAGTCACTATGCGCAGAGCTAGAGGTGGTATCTTCTCAATCAATAATCCTGAAGTCTTCAAGAGCTCCACTTCCGATACCTACATCGTATTCGGTGAAGCCAAGAACGACGACGCTGCCTCAAGAGCCCAGATGGAAGCTTTGCAACAAATGGCCATGCAAGCCCCACAACAACAACAACCTGCCGCTTCTGCTTCTGCCCCCACCCCTGCTGCCGCCCCTGCCGCTGACTCCAATGAAGACGATGAACCCGTCGATGCCACCGGTGTCTCCGAAGATGATATCAATATGGTCATGAAACAAGCCAACGTCTCTAGATCTAAGGCCGTCAAAGCCCTAAAAGAAAACGATAACGATCTCGTTGAAGCTATCATGAATCTTATGTAATTCTACCCTCCAAAAAAAAAAAAATAATTCATATCCATTTTTTGTAACCATCTAATAAAATGTTATCCCCTCCCCACTTTTCTTTTTTTATCAATTTTATTTATTTATGTAATATCCATACTCTTAAATCAATAAACACATTTATTTATATTACTCAGTTTAGTATAATTTTGAAGAACAGCAACAAATAATTATATTAAAAGTAATATTCATTTTAATGAAAGAAACATGCTTAAAAAAGCGAATTTTTAGTTATCAATCAGTTCCACTGATCTTTTTAATACCCCACCGCACATTGGTAGGCTGCTATTCATAATGGTTTCTGCCTCTAAAACACCCGCTATTCTAGATCCCAAGCCCATAAGGAACTCATCGATTTCTCGAGCTGCTTGGCGCCCCTCATTTATCCCCCACACAACCAGACTCTGTCCCCGTCTGCAATCGCCTGCTGCGTATACTTTCTCGACATTTGTTTTGTAGCTATCGCCATTTGTTTTTATATTTCCTTGAGGTGTCATTTCAACGCCAAGTTCCTCCAATATTCCTTTCTCTGGTCCCAAAAATCCCATTGCGAGCAGCACCATGTCCGCCTTAAATGTTTTCACCGAATCTTCCACCTCTTTCAACTTCCACGCCCCATTCTCGTCTTTATTCCACTCGACTTTAACTGTCTCTATTCCTTCCACCTGATTATCAGAGTTCCCAATAAAGCGCTTGCTGGATATACAATAAACTCTAGGATCACTGCCATAAACGAAGTTTGCTTCCGAATGACCATAATCTACTTTAAAAGTTCTTGGGTATAGAGGCCATGGATTATCCATACTTCGCTCATTCTGCGGTTTTGGTAGCAATTCAAAATTTACTACCGATTTAGCCAAGTGTCTTATCGATGTAGCAATACAATCAGTCCCTGTATCTCCCCCTCCTATTACTATCACATCTTTCCCCTTCGCTGAAATGTACAGTTCATCATCAAAGTTCGAATTGAGCAGTGATTTAGTGTTTTTACTCAAAAAATCAACTGCAAAATGTATCCCCTTGAGTTCCCTGCCTTCAATTCTAATATCGCGTGGCCAAGTTGATCCCATCGACAACAGAATAGCATCGAAATCGGTTTTTAAGCTCGAAACGCTCACATCTTTCCCGACTTCACATCCGACAATAAAAACAACACCCTCGTTCTCCAATTTTTCAACTCTCCTTTGAACTAGTTTCTTATCAAGCTTCATATTCGGTATGCCATAAGTCAGCAGCCCTCCTGCTCTATCCTCCCTCTCATACACGCATACACTGTGCCCTGCCTGGTTAAGCTGATCAGCCGCCGCTAATCCTGCCGGCCCTGATCCGATAATAGCTACTTTTTTTCCAGTGCGCACTGCTGGAATTCTGGGCCCCATCCAACCTTGTTTCCACGCGTGGTCAATAATCGCTGCTTCTATCGATTTTATTCCAACTGGGGCAGAATTAATTCCAAGAACGCATGCCCCTTCACACGGTGCAGGGCATACCCTCCCTGTAAATTCTGGGAAATTGTTAGTTGACATCAAACTCTCGAAGGCTGCTTTCCATTGTTCATTATAAACCAACTGGTTCCATTTTGGTATCTTATTACCTATAGGACAGCCTGAATAGTCCGACTGGCAAAATGGAACCCCACAGTCCATGCACCGCGCTGCTTGCACAATCAATTTGCTCTTGCTCAGTCTCGAGTTGATTTCATCCCAGTCTTTTATCCTAACTCTTGGTTCTCTGTACACCTCATTCTCCCTTTTTTGTTCAATAAAGCCTCTAAGCTTAAACTCTTTCTTGCTTGCTGCAGAATTAACAAGTATGTTTGGAACCGAATCTTCTACATCCACTAGCACTGAACCAGCTTTTCCCTCAACACTCATCCTTTTTCTTACTTCCATTGGTACTTTTCGCTTACTGTTGATTTTTTCTCTTTCCGCTAGGACTCGTTCATATTCTGGTGAAATCACCTTTATAAAGAACTTACTTCTCTCGCCCCATTTTCTTAAAATTCCTTCTGCTTTTTGCGATCCCGTGTACCTTTTGTGTGCTACTACTAATTTATACACTACCTCCAAATCAGCTTGACTAGGAACTTGCAAACTAACCATCTCGTGGTTACAGTTTTTGGTGAAAGTTTCTATTTCTTGCGAGTATACATACGCTATACCCCCCGACATCCCTGCTGCAAAATTCCTCCCCGTTTTGCCAAGAATAACTACCGTCCCACCCGTCATATACTCGCACCCGTGATCTCCAACTCCTTCCACTACCGCCGTTGCTCCGGAATTCCTAACTGCAAACCGTTCTGCCGCAATTCCCCCAAAATACGCCTCGCCTCCAGTCGCGCCATATAAACAAACATTTCCTACTATTATACTTTCGCTTGTATCATATATGCTATTTTTTGGTGCATATACTATAATTTTACCCCCTGATAAGCCTTTTCCTGCATAATCGTTGCAATCTCCTTCAAGCTCAAGAGTAACTCCTTTAGCTAAAAATGCACCAAAAGATTGGCCTGCAGATCCATTGGTCTTTACCTTGATAGTATCCTCACCAAGCCCATTCTCTCCATGGTACTGCGACACAAAATATGATATCACTGACCCAAAACTCCTGTCTGTATTGTTTATTTTTGTTTCCAAATTAATTGCGTCCCCTTTCTTAATCTGATTTTCTATTGACTCGAAAATTAAAACTTCAAGTCTATCTCTAACCAAATCATAACTGTCTCTACTTGGTCTTTCTCTTTTTTCATATTTCACTTCGCAAAGCAATGGGCTCAGGTCTATATTCTTTGACTTTACAGATGAATTTTTTTGCTGCTCGTCAATCTTTAGTAATTCTCGTCTTCCAATCAAATCTTCAAACCTCTTTACCCCTAGCGATGCCATTATTTTCCTAACATCCTCAGCTAAATAGTAAAAGAAATTTATTACATGCTCAGGTTTTCCTCTAAATTTCTCTCTTAGTACCGGATCCTGCGTTGCTATTCCTACAGGACACGTATTTAAATGACACTTTCTCATCATGGTGCATCCAAGAGCTATCAATGGCGTTGTCGCAAACCCAAACTCGTCAGCTCCTAAAAGTGCTGCTATCACAACCTCCTTTCCTGTCTTTATTTGCCCATCCGTCTGGATCACCACTTTCTCGCGAAGATTGTTCAGCGCCAGTACCTGATGGGTCTCTGCTAACCCTATCTCCCACGGTATTCCCGCGTTTTTTATCCCTGTCCATCTCGATGCACCCGTTCCTCCATCATGCCCTGATATCAAAATATGATTCGCCTCCGCTTTAGCAACGCCTGCTGCAATCACCCCAACGCCAAATGTTGATACCAGCTTTACGCTAATCACCGATTTGGGATTCGCTCCTCGAAGATCGTATATCAACTGCTTTAAATCTTCAATCGAGTATATATCGTGGTGTGGTGGCGGCGATATTAACCCAACTCCTGCGGTCGATTTTCTTGTTTTTGCTATCTCCTTCGACACTTTATGCCCTGGAAGCTCCCCGCCCTCTCCCGGTTTTGCCCCTTGTGCCATTTTAATTTGCAACTCATCTGCATTGCACAAATAGTGGCTCGTTACTCCAAACCTTCCTGAAGCTATTTGCTTAATTGCTGATCTGTGTGAATCGTTGTTTTCCAACCTTTTGTACCGGTTTGCATCTTCTCCACCCTCTCCGGAATTGCTTCTCCCTCCTATCCTGTTCATCGCCGCTGCTAACGTTGTATGCGCCTCAATCGATATTGATCCGTACGACATCGCTCCTGTACAAAATCGCCTCGCTATTTCCGTCCACGGCTCAACCAAATCAATGTCGATCTCTTGCGAAGATTTTCTCTCTCTGATCTCGAAAAGTCCACGTAATGTCGTACTCTTCGTATTCTTCTCCCATTGCTCTACCGTGTAACTGTCCCAGCTTTTTTGGTTCTTCTCTCGAACTGCATTTTGTAGGTGCGCTATTGACGCAGGAGTGTTTGTATGCCTCGCGCCGCCATTACTCCAATGGTAATCGCCCTCCCTCCCCCCTGTGCTAATCTGGCCCGTGTCACATATTTCTGAACTTTTGCCATTAATTTTGTGCATTTTATACCCATTTTCGTGCATCGAAATAGCATCGCACGCAAAAATTTCAAATGTAGCGCCTCCTATCCTTGTCGCCGTGTTCGCAAGGCACTTATCAACAACTTCTTGTGATACCCCTAAAGCTTCAAAAATCTGCGCTCCTTTATACGAATGCAGCGTTGAAATGCCCATCTTTGACATCACTTTAAGAACCCCGTTTTCTATTGACTTCTTGTAGTTTTTTCTCATTAATTTCTCGTCTGCGTCTTTGTCCAATATATTACTTTTCTTCAATGCCTGTATAAGGTCGTATATCGCATATGGATATATTGCATCTATCCCATACCCTATAATTGCACAAAATTGATGAACATCCCTAACTTCGCCCGTTTCAAGTACTAAAGCAACTTTCAGCCTCAGCTTCTTTTCAATCAGCGCATGATGAATGGCCCCACACGATAATAGCGAAAATAATGGAACTCTGTCTTGGTTTACTAACTTGTCGCTCAATACAAGAATTTTAACCCCTCTCTCAATTAAGCTAATCGCTTCGTCGCAAATTTGCCACATCCTTTCTCGATATTCCTTTATTCCTTTGCTTTTATCGAAAGTTAAATCTATATACCCAGTTTCCCACTCATTTCCACAATTACCAGACCCCAATCTGGTTTCAGCAATTTTTGTGTTTACACTCTTTAAAACCTTGTCTAAATTGCACAATGTATAGAATTGATTCTCATCAAGTAAAAACGACTTCAGCCTAATACGTTTAACTTGCATTTCATGAACATCCAGGAAATTGTGTTCAGGTCCTATCAAGCACTCCAGCGACATAACAATGTTCTCTCTTATCGGGTCAATTGGCGGATTGGTTACTTGCGCAAATAACTGTCTCATATAATCAAATGGCAGTCGTGGCTCACTATCCAAGCATGCTAGAATTGTATCGTTGCCCATAGATCCCAACGCTTCCTTCCCATCATTTACCATCGGTAGTATTATCGTGTTGATTTCTTCAATTGTGTACCCAAAAGCTGCTAGTCTTGGATCGTCTATACTTTTTATTTCGCCTCTATCGTTAAGCTTGGGATCTTTTTTATTTATTTTCTGTATAAGTTCGTATTCTCGATTGCAAATATCATCTAGATCTACAACTGATGAATCAATCCACTCTTTAAACGGTTTCATTGTACTAGCTGAATATTTCAATTCAGAGTCATTGATGACATCCCCTTTTAGTGTATCCACTAAAAGAACTTTTCCTGGCGATAATCTACCTTTATACTTCACACTTTCTGAAGGTATTTCTACTCCACCAACTTCACTTCCACATACCATAATATTCTCGTCTGTGATGTAGTAGCGGCATGGGCGAAGCCCGTTCCTGTCCAAAAGAGCACCACAATATCTGCCGTCAGTAAATGATAATAAAGCTGGTCCGTCCCACGGTTCCATAATAGATGACGCCCATTCGTAAAAGTACTTCTTTTTTATCGCCAAATCATCAGATACCTCGACTTTTAAAGAGTTCCACGCTTCAGGAACCATAACCATCATTGCTTCAGAGATCGTTAACGTTCCTGCTAATACAAGCAACTCCAAAACGTTGTCAAACGCCATCGAATCAGACCCACTCTCCTCAATTATAGGAAGCATCATTTGTATCTGCTCCTTTGTAAAATACTTCGATTCCATCATAGATTCCCTCGAAAACATCCTGTTCTTGTTTCCACGCAACGAGTTTATTTCTCCTATTGCATTTATTAGCCATTTAATTAAAAAAATATAGTTTTTTTGTTATAAATTATTATCTGAACTTTATATTACCATTATGCGCACACATTCGTAATGGTTGAGCTCTATCCCATGATGGAAAAGTGTTTGTCGAAAACCTAGAGTGGACCAAGGCAAAGTGCGCCTCGTATAAATCGTCGCTTAAATCGCTGAAGTATTTATTCAAGTTTTTTGGAGTTGTAAGGGCTTTGTAAACTATTTTCTTGCACGATAGCGAGCAAATGAAAAAACACCTTTCTGGATCAAGGTCCGGGCGCCTGCTTATTTTTCTGGATGCGTACCTCCTCAGCAAAAACAGTTTGCGCTCGAACTCGTCAAGATATTTTAAATTTCTCACGTCTTTATTAAGCTCGCTCAACGCAGATTCCATAATAAGCAGCGGTTGTATTATATGCGGCTCCATGGATTTGGCCATCTCCCCAATATATCTGCTATCAGTAGGGACTGTTCTCCAACCCAACGTCTTTATGCCAAGTTCACTAGCTGCTTTTTCAAACTCTCCTTTCAACAATCCGCATTTTTCTGAGCCTTTTGATATAAACACGTTTCCTGTAGCAAAAAAATTAGGCTTCACAACAAGTTCATACGGATATGAATCAGTGCCATCGCAAGTACCTCGTTGGCGTGTACATATCACGCTTTTATAAACTTCATAATTTTCGGTCAGCGCTTCTTGAAACGCTTTACTCATGAATTTGTCCGGAATGGATGTCATTATCCCCGCGCCGTCTCCATCGAGCGGATCGTTCCCAACCGCGCCTCTGTGCGCCATGTTCCCAAGAAGCGTCGTAGCATACTTCAATATCTGGTTAGATTTTTCCCCATCGATCTTTATAACAAATCCCACGCCGCAACTATCCTTCTCGTTGTCTGAGCAATACAAACCATGTTTTTCGGGTAAACTTCCTGCCCATCTCATCTTTGAAATTTATATAATCGCTGGCTGAGTTGAAAAAATAACGTTTATATTTTGACTCTAACTTTTTTGTTTATATTTATATTCTATCTTTATTTATTTATTTAATTCTTTTTTTTTTCTTTTTTTGAAAAGGTATATTTTATTCTATCAAACCCGTTTTAAAATGCGGGGTCTCTATTTTATTCTAGTATTTAATTTTTTTTTTATTGGTATACAAATAACACATATTTAATATATATTATAATTTTAGGAAATAAAGATTTTTATATATTGGCTCAGGTCTAGACAGCGATATAATTTTTATAATTTATACATTTAATATAAACATGCAATTTTAGAGGGAATATTATCAATTGTTTAGGTATGATTATAAGGTGACCTGTGCATAAAGTTTAGATTTGCGGGGTAAAATGTTATTATTTTATTAACTTTTTCAGAATTTGACAAAATGCTAAATATCTAATTGCAAAAAATTGTTATAATGTATATAAACACGATGCAAAAAATGCCACTAGTTTATGCTTGGGAGTTTAAAAGGGAGTTATAACTATTATACAATGCACATTTATTTATTATAAAATAAATTATAAACATTATGAACTTGATGACTCTAAAAATTGAAAGTGTCAATTTGTTCTTATTGCATCTTCTTTAGTTCGATACAGAGAATGGAATAGGTTGAGACCAAATAAGAACAGGCACTTAGCTATTTATTCAAATTATAGAATGTTGAAATACCTCTAGAATTCAAAAACTATGTTTATCGTTTTCATGTATACATTTTATTTTCAATTGGTTAATTGCAACTTATCTCCTCGTATATAAAAAAATCTTAAAGCCCTAAATATTAATATTTTTAGTTTATATCGTAAACTTAATTAAATTAATTAAAAAAAATCACAATAATTAACTGCCAAGCTTCAATTAATTATTTATCGTTTAATCCTTTCCCGTTCAACGCTCTTTGAAAAAGTCGATTTTTTTGGTTATTTTATGAATTATAAGTATATTTATTATTTGCAGCTTTTCAACAATAAACCAACGATTGAAAAATCTACGAAATAAAGTATTTTATTTGAAAGCTGTTGGCTATATTTTGTAGATCAAAAAAAGTCTACCACCCGTGAAGGGGTTAATAAACTTTAATTGAAAATTTACAACTCAAGTTCTGGAAGGCTGTTAATGGAAGCAGAAGCAGAGCTGCTATCAGCTTCGCCTACGAATGCCATATATATAACAGTCGAGATAATTAGCCCATCTATTCACACGCTTTTTCGACTAAACCTTTCACGAGTGGTAGAATTTACTTGAGCTAAAAAATATAGTAGATTAAATTCAATAAAAATACAATAATTCTTAGGCCTTATGAATTATTGGTTTATTTATAATAACTGTGAATAATTCTTTACATTATAAAATATAAGTGAATCATTGAAATGACGTTTTTAACCCTTTCCACGGCGGTAGACTGTTTTTGGTTCGCCAAATATATCCAACTATATTCATTAAAAGTAATTTAATTGTGATCTTCACAAAAAATTAGTTTACTGTATTAGCTCTTTACGGGCGGTAGACCGTTTTTGATCAACAAAATATAACCGACTATATTTAATAAAGATAATTTAATTCCGAGGCCTTTATAAATATTGTCTTGTTGTAAAGTAGAATCAAATAATAAATTTATTTATAAATCATAATCGAATCATTGAGTTGATTTATTTTAAAGAATGTTGGACAGGAAAGGGTTAACCCCCTCACGGGTGGTAGACTATTTTTGACCCACTTGGTATAGCCAACAGCGTTCAATTAAAATACATCAATTCCGAGATATTAAACAATATTGGTATATTGCAAAATAACAGCAAATAATAGATTTGCTTATAAATCATAAACGAATCAATGATAAAGCTTTTTTAAAGAGTGTTGGACAGGAAAGGGTTAAACTATAAAATGAATCATTCATAATCTTCCATATGGGGGATTCTGAACGAAGAGAGCACTTTGTTGCAGTTTATAATTATTGGCTTGGACAATAAAAAATGTAAATATACTTCGCGGCATTGAAAAGGCATTTATTTTTTTCTATTT
>LSSN01000116.1:0-26607 GCA_001970855.1 Smittium culicis
GTCGTCTACCCAGCTGACCCATCTTGGAAATCCAACAGTCGATCCGGAAAATTCTGGAATTTTTGGAATCTTTTGAACTGAACTATAAGATTTTGAATCTACGTTTACAATGGGATTTGGCTTGACAGCTTCTTCAGCTTGGCGTCGGTAAAAATCAGCTTCTTTAACAGCAAGATCTTTTTCGCGGGAAATAATCTGGATCTTTTCCTCCTGGTAGTGCATATACAGCTCAGTGCGTGCTTTGACTTCGGATTCAAGCTGCTCCTTCAAAAGTGCAATATCGGCGTCCTGCTTGCTTATGTGCTTATTCAAGCTATCTTTCTCGGAAACAAGCTGGTTGTACTGATCCTCAGCATTGGAAAGTTGCTGCTTAAGTTGCTCATTTTCAGTCTTCAAACTTGCGTAACTGAATTCAGCCTCGACAATTTGGTCAGCAGAAACTTGAACAGGAATATCAGATATAGTAATGAAATAAAAAAAATGAAAGTCAGAAAGAAGATAAAAGAGTAATAATTAATTGAGAGTCGTATAAAGAATAGTCTATCGTAGAACTTAATAAGGTTCTCCACCAATGAAAAGTATAATATATCGTGATAGAGTTTATTGAAATATAACTGTCAAAAGTAAGCTAAGTAAAGATAGAGATTCCTAAGTAAAAACAGGAAAATGAAATGTTTTGATATTCAGTTATTGGATATTTCTGAAATTACTATACGCTATTTCAGAAATAGCCAATAGCCAGATAGTCAGATAATATAAGTATTTTTCTTTTAGTTTAAATTGTTTAACTTTCAGCCTTTTCTTTTGAATCTCCAACTCTTCTCTTTTCCTTTTTTTTTTATTGAATAAAATTTATAAAAATACCTATCACAAAGATCACGGGTCTTTAATTGCAATAATTAAAATATAGGAAATCGTTTCGGTGAGTCGTGAGATTTTATAATTTTTTTCGCTTAGTCTAACGGCGATTCTTTTTTATCTATAGATAATTAGGCGTCATTAATCAAAATTGTGTGATATTTCATGCCGTCATTTCTTGAAAATACACCTAAGAAATTTCACTGGTCTATTCAATATCTGTTACTTTGCATATTCGATTTTGATTGATTTTTATTCGCATGCTGTCAAGCAACTATTTTTTTCTCATTGCTACTATCTTTTGAAAATATCTTGTTTATTATATTAAATATGAATTCTAATGTTTTCATTTTAATTTATATTTTGACTAATAGTAGCTATTCGGAATACTTTACAGAGTAAAAAAAATGTAAAGATTAGAAAAAAACTAACGGTATCCTAGTATAAGTTTATTTTTTAGTTTAGTTTATGTCAGTTTAAAATTTAAATTTGATTATAATTGATTTAATATTAGTATTAAATTTATCAATATATGAATTTTAAAGTTATATTATTCTAAAAATAATTAAAATTGAACACATAAATGTATTAAACATAAATTATATACATTTTACCACTCACTAATACTTTTTTAAATTTGTAAATTTTATTATTTAGTATTCCTGGTGCAATTGCGTTTATTGATAATTATCATAAAGATGAACTCGTCTGAAAATATAGAAAATGCATGATAGTATGTTTTTTTACTAAAAAATAAATTTATAAATATAAACATTTATATATCTAGAGAAAATTCCGTCATTAGTTTTTTTGACATTTTCAGCGTAAAATAATTGTCTGATTTTATTCCAGCTATACTTTTGAAACGCTTTTATATCGACAATGCATGTTTTTTATCGATTCATTTTTAATCACAAAAAGAAATAAGTTCAGGTTCATGATAAAATTTCTAAGTCATTTTTAATACGAGTCCAATTTGGTTATTTGAATAATATTTAGATTTTTTTAACTTATTTTAGAGCTTGGTGATATGTCCATGGGATAAGCACTCAAATTATTATCCACTAATCCTCCTCTTTTT
Source organism: Smittium culicis (assembly GCA_001970855.1). Classification (NCBI taxonomy): domain Eukaryota; kingdom Fungi; phylum Kickxellomycota; class Harpellomycetes; order Harpellales; family Legeriomycetaceae; genus Smittium; species Smittium culicis. The sequence goes on from LSSN01000116.1 coordinate 1,940, forward strand.
TTTATATTCTCAGTTAGTTTTTTAAACATATAAAAAAGTATACAAAAAACTAATATAAAATATTTAAAAGTTATAAGAATATTAAAAAATAATTTTTCAACCGAACCCCCTCCGTCACTCTAACAGCTTCATACCCACTAGGTATTGTTTCAAGGACTAATTCTCTTATTCTCATTTATTTATTACTAATATCCATAAAAATATCTCTTATTCATTCGAATCTTGATGAAATAAGAATATAAATATTTTTTTGATAAATTTTTCACTTTAATTATTTTAGACTAAAATCAATCCCAATGTCATGATTGGTTACTCTTACCCCTTGGCTTTTCTGTTGAGGATTTTCCCCCTTTTAAAATAACTATTAAATAACGAATAATCAGCCTTGGCTTTTCCTATTAATGATTGCCCTTGGCATCTATTAATGTTAATATTTATTATCTTTGTTTAAGTTTTGAAGTTTTACCAAAACGCATAAATAGTCTAGTTTCCTCATATTTTTTTATACATTATCTGACAACAATTGTCATCCTTATTAAATAATAAACTTTATAAACGCCTAGTGGCACTTATCCATATAATCATAACACCCAATCATTTAAATAAAATAGGGAGTTTATTTCTTGCTATAAATCAGCCGCTTTCTACTATCGGAATGCTTACTCTTTTTTTAACATTTTTCTTTAGGAAAATAAAAGCTAAAAGTAAATTTAAATATTATACTTATCAATAATAAATTAGTTACCAGCAATATAGCTTAAATGCTTGAAGCCTTATAAATTAATTATATACTATAAATATATAGAAGTTATGAAAATTGGTTCTAAATCTAAATTAGAGCACTATAAATAAACATTGGTGGTTTTTTTATATTTTTTAGTTTCTAATACAACTATTTCTCTCTTACAACAATTGACTTTTCATTTTGAGACCTAATTTTTTGTAATTTTCCGAATACTAAGTTCATTTTCTACCTATTGAAGCTTTTATAAATGAGAAAATAATTTCTTGGCATCAAACTGTTTTTCACAAATATCGAGAGACTTTCGAAGCTAGAAATAATATAATAAATTCATTTACTAAGAACGACTTTAATTTTATTCTGAATTTTACTTATACCAGTTTAAATTTTAGCTATTTTTATTTTCTGTATTCATCAATTACTAAGACTTAGTAATCTTTTTCGCTTATCAATTCTTCAACTAAAGCTCAAAATTTAAAACCATACAGCTCCTCCAATTGATAAATAATCTTACTAACGAAGCTTCGTTTTATTTTTTTTGTTATATTTTCCCAAATCGTTATCTTTTTTTTTAGGGGTTTCATAGTTAAAATTAATACCATAGATCCAAAATTAAGGCTTTTTGAATCTTTATTAGGTACTTTTTAAATTTATTTTTGAAAATTTTAAGGGTAAATATCGATTCCAGTTATTTTTATTATAAATACTCTATGCTTACACTCTGTTTCTTATATATTGGTTTAAAATAATTATTAGTGAATTTAAACCAATCTAAAATAATAAAATATTAGAAAGACTTATTTTCGCTTCTAGCTTCCTTAGATTTTTCAACATTCTAGACTAAACAATTTAATTTTATTTTTTGAATAAATTTAGGTTTAATGGTTCCAATTTCCTCAATTTCAAGTTGAAATTTTTGTATCAGGGCCTTTTAATCAAATATTAAATAATTTAATTGATTGTTCTTTAGTAGAAGCTTTTATGTTGACTTTAGTTTTAATTATACATCATTAAATTATCTACTAATTATTATTGGGTTTTTCATACGATTTTATAAAAGACCCTTGCGAATTTCTAAAACTCCCAAAAAAATTTTGTGTGGCGTTTAAAAAAAATCTTTACCTGATTATGTTATTTCAACCCAAAGTCATTTACAATAGTCTCAAAATAATTTCTAATTGATCCTATATCAATTCTAATTTCCATAAAAGAATTTATATTTTTCGCAATGTCAATTAAAAATTTTAATATTGGTCATATTAACTCTTAATAAATATATTTTATGTAATATAATCAATTATAAAAAAATTATGATTATAGTTACAGTTTAAATTTTATTTAATTTTTAAAAATTTCAGATATTAGAACATTGCACTGAGGATATCAATCAACTTAAGCAGTGAAGGAGAGGAGGAGGTAGGTAATTTTTTTTTAAAAGTTATACTAACATTAATTAAAAACTATTAATACTTTTATTATTTCCAAACACTCATTGTTTTAATTACAATTATTTAATTTTATTATTATAAAACATTCATGATTAAATTATGCTTCAGATAAAATAGTATTTTTTCTATAAATATCATTCAAAATTATAAATTCTATTATAATTTAATTTTGGCGAATAAAACTACGAGAAATGAAGTCTAAAATAGAATCATTGAAAGTTATAATAATGAAAAAATCAGCAAAATTTATCTCTGAAGACCTCAAAATAAAACTTGTGCTGTTTTAAAATTATAAAAGTGAATCAAAATTAGTCAAGAATCGATTCTATTTCAAAAGAGGTTCAAGTAAAAAATAGTAATCGTAGATATAAAATTTTTTATTTTAAACTGTCTTGATAAATATTTTACTCTTCGATAGGTCGAATTAAAAAAAAAAGTAAAAGAAGAGTTTGGAATATATTTATGTAAATTTTCGATCCATAGAAGCTGTACTCGGCTTTTTTATAATATTAAAATCATACCAGAGGAAAGAAATGATCAAGAAAATATAAAATTTCTATAAGAATATTCAAAAAATTTGATTATTTTAGAATTTTAGAATTTTACTCTAAATTTTTTTTGATGAAATGGGGTTTTCAGTACCGTTGAGACTATTATATTGAAGATTTAAAAGATAATCATCTTCAGTCGCTATAGCATGAAGAATTTTATCATTAAATATATGTAGTTGTTTCGCAGTCAATGAAAATGTGTATAAATTTTTCAGGTCAAGAAAAATAACTTAAAATTTGGATACATTCAAATTATACTTATAATAATTAATTGTTGATTTGGATAAAATCAGGGTGATACAGGTAATGCTTGGAATAGATAATGAAACTTTTCATAAAAATTTAGCTGTAAGAACTTTTATAGTAAATAAAAACTTTAAATTGCTATATTTAGCTCCATACTCGAAATTTTTAGCATATTTAGATAATAGCCTTTTCAAAAGCTAAATATTACGTCAGTTATGCAAATCCTGATAATTAATCTAAACTATTTGAAAAAATATTAAAGGATTTGATAGTATCTTTGCGAAGATCGCATCGAATATTATAAAAATATGATAAAATATTTGAAGTGGAAAAGAAGAGAAATTATTGAACTGTCATGATAGTATTTTATTAATTATATAAAATGTTAAAACTTAATATTAATAATTAACTATTTCCTATTTATACATTTTATTTTATTTTCTTTATTTATAATAATAGTACAATACCAATTAATCTGCATTGATTAATTGAAAAAAAATTATATAAATATAACTCATTATTAAATATTTTAGAAAAGATTTATAATTATAAAAAATATATATAGTAATAAATATTAATTTACTAATTCTATATCGACAAAATTTTATATTATTGAGGACTAAGATTTAAATTTAGTCGTAGATGCAGCATTCAAAGTTTTTTTTTCAAAGTCGTTGCTTTTGGTGTTGCTTTTGATCTCGTTGATTTCTAAAGTGTTTAAAATATCCTTAATTCTAGGAAAAATGAAAGAAAAATAAAAATTCAAAAAAAAAAAAGCGAGATAATGAATGGCGTAAAATAACGAGTGAGATAAACAAGGATAAAAAAAGAGTGAGAAATAAAAATAATATAAAACAGAGAAAGAATGATAAAAAAAAACGAAAGTCTAAGATGATTGAAAAAATGAAATATTAAATGAAAAAAAGTGATAAAAATAAAAAAAATATTAGTAAAATTATTTTAGGTTTTTTATAATTCAGATAATGACAATTTTTCGTGTTAATATGAGATTTTGAATTTTTTTTTTTTGCTCAACTGGAAATGACTTTGGGTCGATTTAAAATTAGTATGAGACCATTGGAAATAACTTTATTTTTTTCAGATATACAGCTTTTGTTAAGTACCATTGATAAATTTATAAGATTTTATTTCACACTGGTACTTCACCTCATTAGAGACTTACTTTCTAATTAAATAAAAATAAAAACTTAAGGTCGTTTAATTCGGAAAAGCAATTTTTGGACAAGATAGCGAAGCTAAATGAAAAGATTAGTTTATTTATTCAAAGAAGGTAAAGTTATTAAGCTCACTTTGAATACTATTATATCATTTTTTGTAGACATATTTGAACTCTAAATCTATCCGAAACTCATTTAGTCGCTTGCTAGATTTTATGGAGACTTCTACAGCGCTGCGCTTTCTGAATAGGAAAAAAAATGAAATATTACACTCATTTCTTTGCACCATGTTAATTTAGTACAACTCACCGCCATTATATGACGAGCATAAATATAGCCTATAGAAGGCGATTAGTTCATACTAAAATTTCCAATAATTCTTATCACAGGTTACAAAACCTGTAAATTTTTACATACATCATATTTGGAACAGAAGAATGTACCTAATGAGGAACTGAGTTTTTTCTCACGAAAAAAATGGTAATACTATCGTCAGAAGCGGTTACCATACTTACCCAAGAAATATTAATAAATCACCACTAATGATTATGATTCCCAGGACGTGCTATTCAAGTTGACCTTGCTACTGTGGAACACTAATGACGAAAACCAAGTTTAATCAACTAATAGATTCAAATAAACGAGAAATACCTAGATTTAGTCGCTCCTTTTTCCTCTCCAGCAGCTCAGCAGCTTTCAAACAGCATCTGTTCATTCCGTTCATGCTGCAACGGTGTCTCCTATATCATCGCAAAAACCAGAACCAGATTTTCCCACTAAGTCAAATACAAAAAATGGTTTTAGAAAAATCAAGAGAAGGACCACGGTCGCTGAGAGTTCCAGTAGCCGGGCGTATTCACGCATTAATAGAAGCATGAGGGCTTTCTTACAGGCTATCTCTGGGTCTGAAAATCAATAAATAGGTGCTAAAGTCACCCTCTGTTATAACTCCTTCTATAGCTGTGGAATCTACGCCCAAGCAATAGGTGGATGGAATCGAAAGAAGAAAAAGCCATGGACAATGAAATGGACAAGTAGCTGTCAAAGCGAGCTATAAAAGGTGTCAAAATACTCTCGCATGCTCTACATCGAGATATATACCATACCAAAGAAGACATTAGAGATAAAGTTTGAGCTGATAATGCATAGACTGAAACTATACATCAACCAAAGGAGTTTCAAATTTTAATAGTTAATTTAAACATACAGAATTTTCCAGAAGAAATACCTTATCATTTAAACCTACCTCTCGGCTAAATTCTTGCATATATTATCATCCGTACCTCCAGGATGCAATTGAGATCCCAATTGAACATGAGTGCTTGACAGTTTAGGGCTCCTATAATTGGAATGAGCATGTCATCTCTATCATTTAACAAGCATTACACCCTATGCTACACTGGGACAGGTCTCAAGCTATCAGAATTACGGCATATTTAGAATATCTTGTAGTAATAGGGTCTCTGAAGGACAAATTTTGTAATACAGCTAGTCATGTAAAAGTTATATCATTTGTATTTCATAAAAAAAGCTGGTCAAATACAACTTGAATCTGTTGAAAACAATTCAGCATTTAAGAATAGCCGTCAAATATCTACTAGTGACACTGAATTTATTGCAGAAAAAAATAATTAATCTTCGATTAGAGGCAACATCGCTTATACATAATGGTAGTGAAACAACAAGTACACTAGCTTCATTGATTGGAAAATCATAAGCCACATCAGAGACCATAAATTTTGGCCGTCTAAATCTACGGAGACTTAAGAGCTGAAGATAAGATACCTAAAATCATTATGGAGCTGGTCAGCACAGGTGAACATTTTGATTCCTGCAATAGAAAACTTGACATGGTGTAGAGATCGATTATCCAACGAAATGAAAAATATTTGTTTTTGGAGCTCTGCAATAAAGATTTATATTTCGATTCCAACAACATCACTGGGATATCGTTTTTGGATATCAAGTCTACTCGGGATATTTACCGATGAACCTAAAGAGTTGAAATATAAATTCTAAAAAACTACTGAATGCATTACACTCAGCCCTCCTGCAATCTGTTTTTGAGAATTAAGTACTGGAATACATCATTAATAATACAAAAATCGCCTACGTAAGAAATTTTAAAGGAACGGACTCTTAAAAGTTTCTTTAAATATCGAAATGATATGGAATCGTCACCTAGAGACGGGAGATATCTTTCAGATATCACATTTCATATTTAAAAAACTTTTTCAATGCTCCTATCAAGAATTATTCGGCATATATTGTGAACTTTATTCTGGGTGGAATTAAATGCACTAATTCACAAATAAGGTGTGGACGACGTACATTTGATTGAAACAGCTCAGATAACCAACTTAGACTTCTACTTCAGATTTTAAAAATACAAAAAATCAATTGAGTTCAACTCACTTATCCACCTTTGGCCCATTTGAACTTTCCTGTACAGCTGACCTCCATGGGAATATATTCCCCTATTCAAATAAAAATTAATGTACTAGAGATTGAAAAAGACGGTTATAGTAAAAAATTTTCGTCTTCGATTTGGTACCCTTATATAGAAACTTTGGAATGTTACAAAAAAATGACCCTCAGCGCGTTGCCCGGAGTTTCAAACCCTAGAGATAGCTAATCTTCATTTTGCAAGAACAAGTAATGGAGCTTAATTTCCTGCAAGATAAGCGGTTCTCCCCTTTCAATTAAGGTTTGGCCAATAAGACCATCATAATTATTATCAATAGCCCAAGATTTATTAAGTTTCTTATTAGGTACCACTTTGCACAACAGCGATTTTTAAATTGGGTAAAATCAGAAAAAATATCCCACAAAGTCAGCGCCAAAAAAATTGATAATTTTATATCGATTCTATTCATCGAAGAAGAACTATCGGATGCCACTATATTTCCTACAATTAAGAATTACTTAATATCTGGATAATCCACCCTAATTCATTTCAGGGCCATTTTTTATCACGTTCTTCACCTCTTTTCAAGAAATTACAATAATTTCATTGGTAAGACCGAATTTTTACTTATCTACAGTGATATTGAAACTTAGGTTGAGGGAACCATCCCGGAGTCTTTGTATAAAATATCTAACCTCAAAGATATTTTGGTATCTATATATTTCGGATTTTGTGCTCAAGAAATATATTAAGAATAGACGACGCGCAAAAAATACTTTGAGATTACTATATTAGATTTTCCATAGCTGAATCCGAAGAGAAAAGGAAATTGTTACCTTTATGCAACCCTTACGGATAAAAATCATACAAGATAAGTTTTTCTGTCCCGTAGAAGCAAAAAAAAGAATATAAGCTGAGGATTTGTAATTTATAATTTGTAAAAGATCTCTCAAAATACCCATAGTTCAAGTTTTCTAGTTTGGTTAGACATAGTGGCGAATTTAAAAAACCACTGAACACAGAATCTATCACGTGATACATATACTCTCTCATAGATATTATCATAGATCCTTCAGGTACGTTACTCCCAAATAAAAAGGTCTTAGGACCTAAAATTGCTTGCCGCCACTGGAGTCGCACCATCTGAAATAGTTTCAGAGGATTTCTGGTGAAAATTTTATACATTTGTCACATACTACGAACTATCTAGAAGCAAATTTCTAATTTAACTGAATCAGTACTGCCTCTGAGGCCACATAATATAACACCATCTTGACGTATAATGTAATAATTAATCGGTTTTAAGACTAATTTACATTATACGAATATTGTACCGTATTATAACCCGTAAACCAATTAAATATTATTATTATTATTATTATTATTACTTTTTTACTAGTGCTAATAGATGACAAATGTATCAAGGATACGTAGCAAAGGGTATATACCTGAAAAAAATAGAAAATTTTTTCATTTATTTTATTTTATTTAGCTTTAAATAATTTTTAATTAGTTTATTTTAAAATTTTGTTAATCAATAAAAGATTATAACACATTATATGATACTGTAATCGTAAAATAAAATTAATCATTTTGATTTGATTAATTATTAAACATTATTTACTCAATATTATAGCATCGTAAACATCGAATTGATTGACTTTTAAGATTTTAAGCAATCCATAAAATGATATTGTGACATTATGATTTTTCATTAAAGATATTAAATAATGAAGTTAGTTATTAGATATACGAATATAAGTAAATAATAAAATTCGATTATTTCGCAATAACCAGTCAAAAAAAGTTTTTTCTATTTCCAATAAGAAATTCTTGTATAATTAAAAATATCTGATTTTTTTCAATTTGATATAATTAATTTGGGAATTGGTCATAAAAATTTGTATGCAAGAGCTGCTTATTATTTAATATAAAATTTCTTAGCTAAAAATAAATGATAAATTTGTTTTATTTTGAATTAAGTGTAATATTATTAAAATTTTTTGCTAGTTCGATATTAAATTTTTTTAGCCTTTATTGGTCATATACGGACAAAATTTATATTATTCAATTCATTTCCAGTGCGGCAGAATAATTTTGATGTACAAAATATAAAAAAACGCATTCAACGAAATTGTTTTAATTTTGAGGAATTAAAATATATTGGCTTCTAGAATAGCAGTATATAAAAAATCCACTTATAAATTACTGTTAATCACTAGATCAGTTTATTTAAAGTGCTTTTAATGGGAAACGATTAAAAGTTTTTAAAAAAATAAATCCAAATTTATTTAAGTTTTGAACATTAATTAGTTTTTCATCGTATAAACTACTCTTAATCATGAAATTCATCAACTATCAATCATTAAAAGAAAAAAATGATGAGAATAACCATAATAAAGGCATTGAACATTCTGATTTTTACTAAACTAATAACATAAAATCACAAGTATCTAAAACAATTATTTATTTTCAATTATATAAAACTCATTCTATGGAGGCTATATACTTTTTGTCTACCTAATATAACAAACGCTGCTTAATAAAAATAGTTTTCTTTTAGGATCATTCTATTACATTCTTATTGTATAATAATAGCAAATATTATATTTAATTTTTTATAATAAAATAATCAATAAACAATTTTATATTAGTAATTTGAACGGGATAAGGCTAATAAGATGGGAAATATAAATTCATATATATGCAGAAGTGAAAATTTTTTTAATACAACGATTAAAAAATTTTCGGCATATTCAGCATCTGAAAATTCAGAATTTTCGGAATTATTGATTTTTGTCTTCATCGTTTCAATTTTTTTGATCATCTTATATTACCGTGAGAGCTGAAAAAAGTTCAGTTAAAGACCTCCCCCCCCCCACGTTGGGCTCCATTTTGTCGAGGCTCTTCGTGCTCAGGGGAAGACTTCTTTCGCAAAGTAATGCGGTATTTTGAATTTTTCCGGTTTTACCTGCAGCTTGTTACTAGCTTCACTGAAATTAGACCAGTTTTCCGACATAATAGTGATTAAAATAAGTTTTTATATATAGCAAAAATAAAATTTAGACAAGATTTAGAGTGATATGTATTTTTTTTAGTTAGTTTTATTTTTTATTTTTTTAATTCTTGTTTAAATTAAATGTTATTATTGTGAAATAAACAAGAGAAAAAAATTAATGAAACAAAAAAAGAATTAATTTCTTGTGTTATTTTTAGTATTTAAAAGTGCTCAGATAAAAGATTTAAAAGTTTAGTTGGTAGTTTATAATAAATTGTTAATGAATTTTAATTTTATCCTTCATGGCTCTTTTTATTTTTTTTGATTTCGGATACCCTGTCTTTTTATAATAAAATTTGAACCTGGTGTTCTCTTAGTATAATCTGATTAATTTAGATATGAGAGTTTTTATTTATCCGATATTGTGATAGCTAAGCTCATTTGTAATCTCTTTTTATTTAATTAATTTATTTCTCCTAACTTAATTTGATTTTTACTATGCTTTATTAACTCAAGTATTCCTGTTAGAGAATTTCTTTATATAGATAGATCCCTTTTATTTGGTGTAAATTAATATCTATCTCTTTGTAAATTCCATCATAAATAAATTGATTGTAACTATAATAGGCTATTATTATATGTCTATATGTTGATATTCTGGCGGTTCACTTTGAGAATTTCCACATATATACTTGTAAAAATTATTATAGGTCGTTTTTTTACCTAAGAAAAATAACTTCAGCTAGGAGAATGATAATTTTTATCGCAGCTTCAGTCTTTTCCTTAAAAATATTCCATATGGAAAAGTCATACAGAAACTCTTTATTTGGAAAACTTGCCTTTAATTGGTCGAAGAAAATCAAATATTATATCTTCAGTCATTTTATTCGTTATATAAGTTTGATCCATAGGTTTATCGTTTATAAACTGGAAAATAAGCTATAAGAATTGTTTTATTTTTTGTAAACTATAATAAATATTAAATATATTCTCTTTTATTGATTCCCAAATTTTACATTCCTTTTTATGGTTAAATTGACTAAAATTTCATTATTTTAATTGTTTTTTTGACATTTAAGCGTTATGAAAAAGCAATTATAAGTGGCTAGTTATTTTGGTCTCTAGGATTTTTTTTAAATTATAAATCAATTTTTAAATTGGTTTAATTTATACATTTTTACTAATAGTATCCTAAATAAATTGAAATAATGTATTTTTCTACTTTTTTTTTTTTAATCACGGAATTTTATTGGTACGATAACAATAATAGAAAATACGCGGTAAATAAACTAAAAAAATAGAAATTCGGTGCAAGGCATAAAAAAACTAATATTCTAATACTAATAAATTCCTCTGCCGGTCTACCGGCTGCGTATCTTAAGGGAAATGGGATCAATCTACCAACCGAAAGATCCACCCAGGCATTGCTTCAAGTAGGCTGGATGACTGAAGTTACAAGCAGTCATTGAATTAAGCTCGTTCCAACAAAATTGAATTCGTTGAGATCATTGAGCTCCTAGTCAGAGCCTACATCTAACAGGATTAATAAAAAATAGGCTCCTACCCAAACGTGGATTTTTCTACATTTTAAGTATATAATTTTTGAAACAGGGCGATTTTTCCATTTATCTGTTGGTTGATTTTGAATTTTTCTGAATGAATAATAAATGAATGGATCAATTATTTATCAAACTATTCAAGCTTCTCTTTGAGTCTATATTGATTGTTATTCGATTATATTTTATATTGAATATATATATATTTAGAGTTATCATCCCAGGTTAAATCACAATAGCTATAAATTCCGCACAGATAGTTATTTTATTTTTGGATAAACACAATCCATCTTTCTTATTCAAGTAAGTACTGATGTATTGTTTAGTTTTATTTTCGTAAGCGTTTTGATTTTTTATTATGGCCAATTGGATATTAAAAAGAATCATCTATTTCGTTTAAGCCGATTGATGATTTTATCGCTTCTCTCCACATTGGTGGAAATTGTTTGACATTTTTTCTTTTTTTTTTATGTAGCCAATATATCAAAATAATTTTCATTTTCTGTGTGCTTATTGGAGATTAATTGAAGGTTATTTAAAGATAACTCGCACTAAAATCATTTCTTATTTCCAATCAGATCATATTACCATTATATTAAGAAGTTTTTTAAAGGTGCTTATACATTAATAGGCCAAGAAATCGATATTTTTATTCCAATTCAATATTTTCTAATATATCTGATCTTTTTTTATTGCTTAAATTTAAATTTTAATGCTTTTTTTTAGCCAATGATAAAATATTTTTCAATAGGCACTTATACGCAGAGAACCATAGTTTTATAAGATTAAATTTTTTTCAATATAGCTATCCCTTTACACGATATTTTTCTGTTTTTCCAGCTTTTTATATTTTTTGTGATATTTTTTGATAGGGCTTCTTGGTTTTGTTTAACGCAATCTTAGACAACTAAAAAGAATTCCTAGATAATTAAATGTCTCATTTTTTCCTAGACGCTTTTTTTTCTATCCATTTATTTTTTGGGGTACTTATTTTTATATGTATTGTTTTTTCCAAATTAATTGTAGAATTTGAAGCTAGCGGATGGAGTTTAATTCTCAATTTCTATTTCTATTTCGGTGCAGTTATAAATTCATATTAGAAAGTCACCAGTGTATTTTAGGATTTTGAGCCCATTATTCACTACTTGGAATCTTGAAATCTATTTTTAAATCAATAATATTAATTGTTCTATTATAATATTGTATAATAATGGGCTAAATTTATTTCCTTGATTTAGTTTTTTTTTGAAATTAATTGTTCTTTTTGATTCTCCGTTAATAATAATTGTTCTTTTTGATTCTCCGTTAATAATAATTGTTCTTTTTGATTCTCCGTTAATAATAATTGATTTTTTGACCCATAATACATTTTCTTAATTCTTTCTATAAACGATTGGCCAATTCCGAATTTTTCAAGGCTTATGAATAATTAGTCACATTCGATTCTGTTAAATACTTATTCTTGGTGCAATAATAGCATTTATCCATTTGCAATTTCTTATCTTTTTTTTCTTCTTTCTAAATAGTAATTGACTTTGTCGATATTGTAAAAAATAATTTTTATTTTTATTAAGTCTGATTTGTTTTCATTTATTATTTTTCGAATGAATTTTTTTATCCTTTTTGTGAGAATTACATTATATATTTTTTCATAATAATTTGATAGAATTGTTGGCCTGCAATATTTTGAAACTTGATTGATCGCCTTTTTTAAGAATGAGTGGTATACGATTCGCATTTGTTATTTTTTCATATTATAATATCAATTTTATTGATAAAATTTTTTTTTCAAGTGCTTGACTATTATTTGATTATATTTATTTTAAATTCCAGAAGAGAAACCGGATTTTCCTGGTGACTTTTATTTCAGCTAGGTATCAATTGACACTTCTATTTTATCTATTTCTATATCCTTATTTAATTATAGAACTTAAACTGTACCTAGCCTTTTTTTTAATATATTGTGCTAGTTTAATTTGGCTATTAGCACAGGTTACGCTTTTAATTATAAATTTTGTTAAATTCTTGACATATTTAATTAATATCTAACTTATCAGTTATTATTTCACTCTTTCTACTATATAAATTGTCTATTTTTATGTTTTTTATTCTTTTTTAATAATAAAAATAAATAAATGTTTGACTTTTCGCATTATCTACCCAATTAGTCTGAGAATGAATAATTATTCCATCCGGTTGTTTCCCATTTATTATTTTTACCTTTCCATTATCAAGTATTTCTTTGTAGTAAATTTGCATTTCTGTATGGCTAGAATTTGCTCATTTTATTAATGTGTTAATCCTTTTATTTTTGGCATGTCGTGAATTAATTTGAGTGTTTCTAGAATATATTTTTTCAAATTTATTAATATCATCTTTATATCTATGCTTAATTAAAAGCCCATTCTTCAAGTTTTGTGCATTCCAAATTTATTATTTTTAGTATCTCGACTGAAACTTTTTTTTTTTTGAAGTGGGCTTGAGCTAAGCTTCCAATTATCTTTGTACATTATTCAAATGTTTTACCAATTAAATATAGAAAAAGTAATATAATACGATCAATGAACTCTGTTGATGTAATTTCTTTTATTTTACAATTTTGGAGAGCATCATTGAGTATAAGAATATGATCTATACTGGATTTATACCTTCCAGAATATTCATCCCAGGTATATAATATGTCATTTCCTTTTAATTCGCTTAAAAGGTTAGATAACCCAAATGAGTTGATTAACTATTATATACTATATCATTCATTTATTTCATCTTCGAGCATATTCATTTCGCTCATAATTATAATTTCTTCATTTCTTTTTTTACCGAAAAATAGATTTTCAGCTGTAAAAACTATTAGAATTTTTGTTTCATGTTGATTTTTGGGTAAAAACAGGCTCAATATCCTTATTTTTATGCTCTGTTCCAATCAATGTTGTGCCAATTCTTCTATCGAAGTGGATTGATTTTCTCAATAATTTATATTTACTACTATTGAAAACTCTATTTGTATATTTTGTCTATGATAAAATATCGTTCCAATAGTTGGTCAAAAATGGCTTATCTAAGGCTTAAATATTTATTTCTTGAACACAAATTGTGTTTTAATTTACCATTATTTTAAAGAATGCAAAAATCCTGCCTTTATTTTTATCGCAGGCAATTACTTTTACGTTGAAAGTTGATATTATTATATATTTTTGTTTTTTGTATTGCTTATTGTATTTTTTTTTTTTGCAAAAAATATTAAAGCAAACATTTTAAAATAAGGTCCAATTCCACTTATGTAGAAATAGTTTTCTCCAGTTTATTCTTATCTCCTATCTGTTTTTCTTTTTATATCGATTTTTTTGAACCGAAATTCTCCACAACTGCTTCTTAATTTCCTTCGTTTTGGAAATTATGTCGATTTATCTTTTTTGGGTATGCTTTTTAACTTAATTTTTAGAATTTTATTGAAGGTATTTCAAATGTTACTGTTATTATCTTTAAATTTAGATAAAATTCTTGTGGTCGGGATTAAATATAAATCTCTATTTAATATAATAGTACCTCCCGAGTCTGAGTATTCACATTCCTCTGATAGGTTTTTAAATAATTTTATAACTGGATTTATTGAGCTTTTACTATCTTCATATAATATAATATTAGCTTCTGGTATTTTACTTGATGGAGTGACCAGGATTTTCGAATTTTCTAGTAGAGAAACTTTATCATTGTTTTCAGCACTATCTGATTTGTCGTTAACATCAATAATAGTATTTGTTTTCCTCTCTATTATTTCATTTTGATTTCTTTCTTGAATAAATGTTTTTTGAGGATGAGGTCCTTGGTCTTTATGTTTTTTTATCATTTTTTTTTCTTGAATTTTTCCGATTTTATTTTCAGCTTTAGATTTTTTTTTACAGTATGCAAATATTGATGGACCCCTTTCGACAGAAGCAAGACCTTTATATCCATAATTTCCATTTAGTTTGGTATCTCGCTTTCTTTTCTTTTTTTTAAAAATGTTTTAATGCTTTTGGATGGAAATTCGTTAATTTTTTTATATTCTAGTGCAGTGAAATCTACTACTTCAATCTTTGAGAGCTCTTAATTTGCTTTATGGGCTACTTCTCAAACACTTAAGCCGTCATATGACAATATTTTAATATTTTTAAACTCATCTGAGTATTCTATGACCCCTAAGAGACCCTTTTTTTTTTTTTCACTGTAGGCTATTTCGATCTTATTAACATTTTTTTTATGATCATCCTCGTTTATAAAATTTAATAATAATATTTTACAACTGTTGACGATCTCAAGAAATGTTTCAATTTCACAAACCTGGATAGATATAATTTTAACAAAATCATTAATTCTTACGTTACCGTATATTATTGACAGCCATAGTTTAAGTGTAATCCAGCCTAATTATGGAATTTTCCTTTTAATAAGGCGTTTTCCATTAGTCGTTATAAATCAAAGATATTGGAATAGATATAATTTATCTTTTTCCATTTTAATCTGGGGGTTTAATTCTAGAGCTAGCTAGGTTAGTCCAACTTGGAGTTTGTTCATTTTTGATACTTTTAATCGTTTTATCAATTATTTTGCTTTTATTTTCCAATAAAATATACTTTAGCTTTTAAATTTATTTTAATGACCGGTTTAATTTTTTTTTTTCCTTTCAAAATACAGATACATGAAGTAAGTTTATTTGAGGTAAAATCGGATATTTCTGAATACGTCTAGCTACCACAGATTACTGGGGATGTTACGAACAAAATAGCGCTATTACTAAATAACTTTTTTTCAAAATGTTTAGCGCATTTGTTTTAATTAATTTAGTTGAAAAAAATAATCGAAATAATTATTTCCGAAATATGCAAGTTAATTCAAAATGCATCAAAAAAAAATTTTTTTTTAAAGGTTATTGCGAAATAACCATGTTTTATTAGTTTTTTTCTATTCCTATATTTTAATAAATACCTCAAGTTTATAATGGCTCTATTAAATATAGAAGATTAAGGCCTTTTGTACTTATTTTTATTTATTTTAATTTTTATATTATATTAGTTTCTTTCAATTTAATATTTTTCGAAATATAGTATTAAATTTTGCCGATAAGCGCCAAAAATGAGTAATCCAATGTTTTTTTGGTGACCTTGAAAAAAAATAAAAAGGGGAGATTTATCTTGATTGTGATATTTAAATAATTAAATTTCTTTGAATTGGCTTTTTTAAATTATTTTTAATCTATATAAAAAACGGAGCTAAAATTTGATGACAAAAAAATAAAACTATTTTAATATAGTTTGTAATCTAGTATTTTTTTTTCTTTTTGGTGTATGAAGTATATAAAAAGTTGTCTTTTTTTTATGCATATTTGCTATTATTTAAGTACTTTTAATAATGATTCAAGAATATTCGAATATCTCATTGCTTCAAAGGTTAGCTATTGATCAAACATTAACTAATGGCTATATATATATATCCAGGCCCTGATTTTTCGGTTACAAGCGTAACTGATTGTTTAAGACACGATCTTTAAGCTGAAATCGGTCCTAGAATTTTCATCAAGTAAAAAGGTTGATTTTTTTTTACAAAGATAATATTGAGGGGTGAGGGAAACAAGATTATTCCATAATTATTTATGTTTATTGTTAAATAAAATGGCGTAATGCAATATTTCAAACTTAATTTATAGTAATTCAAGATGAGTTATACTTTTTATCTAGTAAAAGTAAGTTTTCTACATACAATATTCAAATTATGTTTTGTTAATTTTATTGGGGCAGAGCTTTGTTGTAATTATGGAGTTCAAATGAGATATTTTGGAAATTCGCGAGACTTTTTTAATTTTTCACCAATTCAAAATGATAAATTCGATATAATCATTAAAAAGGAAAGCATTTTATAATTAAATCTAATAAAATTAACAGTTCTAAAAATATGGAGATTTAAAGAAACTAAAGGGAAGGATGGAAGGCGATTTAGATAGAGAAGAGCTAGTGTATTTGAGGGTTTAAAGCAGATACTGGCAATTGAAATTAAATGTTTTTATTTAACCAGGTATAAAAGTGGTTGATGGAACAGTTCCAGTGATTCTTTAACTTATTTGTGGTAGACTTTGGGTCTTTTAAATGTCGGGGATAAAAGGGTCGAAGCATTGGGTTATTTGGGCCGATACCAAAAAATTCGCAGTTGAGGGGCCATTGGCTGATCATATTTCTATAGTATACAATTCTGTCAACTTGTTGAGCCAAGCCAACTTTGGTTTTATTTGAGTAAGGCACAGAATCGATGAGTTTCTGGGCAGAGGTCTTAAGCTTGAGTAGAATTTTAGATCTAAAGCTTAAGGATTCTATGGAAATTTTTGATATTGAATAAGTTAGAGCGGTTACAGTTGTAGCAGTGAATAATACAGCGAAAGAAATAGACCTTATTCTGGAGTTTATTTTGGCAGTGTTGATGACTTTATTGTCTATGGGAGTAGTCTGGATAGGCGGTACTATTCTGGGTTGTGAAGGAGTAGACCAAGTGGCGTATGCTCTTCGGTTTGAGTAGGTGCTAGATATTATTTGAGTCATTAATATTATATCACGGGAACTGATAAAAAAGAATTCGAAAGTAGAAACTAGAAATAAATATATGAAATGATTTTAAGGGTGAATGAGAAGTATAAGTATTTCGATTTAAAGGCGTTAGATAAATTTGGTAAACTGATTACTTGAAAGGTCGAATGAATTTAGTAGAAACCAAAAGCTCAAGTCAGAGTATCGAACTTTTAGATCTGAAAATCGAGTATAGAGCCAATAACTGACAAATATGAGCATGGCCATATTGGCTAACCCTTTCTGGGGCTAACACTCAAAAGCTTAATTATAATTGATAATTGGACAAGTCAAATTAATTATTCTATTAATTGGTTGAAATAATATGAATAGCCAATAATAATATAATGTTGTAAAGTAAATTATTCAGGTTGAAGTACAGCTGGCCTTATTTTGAGGATCAAAAACAGTCTATTACCTGGAAAAGGGGTAAATTAATGTAGGATAGAATTGAAGGTAATTAACTTTTTTATGGGCGGTAGTCTATCTTAGGCCTAAAAAATATAGCCAACTGAATTCGATAAAAATAATATATATCTTAGGTCTATACAATTATTGGTATATTGTTCAATCACAGCAAATAATATATTTAGTTAAAATCGTAAACGAATCATTAACTTAGTTGATTTATAGTGTGTTGGACGGGTAAGGGTTAATTGTATGATCAAAAATCGGAGGTTCTTAAGGACAAGATTTGCTTTTTTTTTTTCCCTTGAAAGTTTTATGTTGATTTTAATTGGGTAGTATTATTGGCGAAGATAACAAATCCACTTGGTAGTAAATTCTAATTGAATTTAAACTCCAAATAAAAATAAAAGCAAAGAATAAATAATATTAATAAATGTTTTGCCCATCTATATAATCTTCCATATTCTTCATTTCTCGATTTAGCCCCCAAGTTAAGGGATATATTATACTACAATCTCCATTTCCAAAGGTTCTCAACCAACTTTCCAACTGATGAGTCTTTACCAGAACGTCATAAAGGTATACTGCGTTATGCATTTATCTTTTGTTTTTTTAGCTGACATCACCCCTTTGATTCCAGAGTTATACTTAACTCCGCTTCAGATATTTCTGAGCGATAAAATCAACCAAGTTTCGCAAATAGATTTAATGCTTCGACCTGCAACCAAAAATTTATCGCATCTATCTTGGTTCCACAGCCTGCTAGTTTTCGAACTGCTTTTCCAAGTCCCTCTACTAATCCTCATTCTACTTACTTTATCGAATACTCCTAACAGCTTCGGTCTCGCCTTTAACGGCACTCTCCACAAGTCCCGCAACTTGCTTCAAGTCATTTACGGAACTCATACTGCTACTACCATGATACCCGTACTTGGATATATCTATTCTGTCGCACATACTGCCCCTATAGCCAACCAGATTACTCTTGTTCTGATGTATCTCCCTTTTTCGATTTTACCTTTGATTATGGCTATCGTATCTTCGCTCAAACTCCTTAAACAACTTGACTTAAAAACTCCCTCTTCTAAATTCGAATAGCTTATGAAGCTAAAGCCCAATTTAAATTACTGTTCCATCGCTAATTCGATAACCTTTCTAGTCATTTCAACTCTTATTAATTTTAATAACAAATACCTCTAATATACGATAATTTTGGATCACATTTGTTACATTTTAATTAATTTTTATTAAAAAAAACAATAAAACGGCTCTTCTAGTTTTAATTTTATTTATTTTATTTTGAAATTTAATCTCTATACTGATTTATCTGATATCTGAGGATATACCAAAGTTAGTCTGCTTAGTTTTTGGTCCAGTTGTTGTTTTTTTTTTATCTGTTTCTGATTTTTAGTTAATTACTTATAATCTTTAGCTTCAAAAAATCAAACTTCAATCAAGTCTGTTCTGAGTCACTATTTTTTTCTCTTTTATTCTTTTTCTGCTGCTCGATTTGTGCTGACTTTTCGAAAACCTCCACAACTTTACTATGCTGGTACCGTTTCAGGAACAAGCAGGATTCACGTGATATTATAGAAAATACCACAAACCCTCCTACTGCCCAGTTTCCCGCTGTCTTGATCCTACCTATTTTTATTTTAAATAAAACAAGTGCAGATCCCATAATTAATAAATATATATTATTTTTACCAGTTTATGACAATATCATAAATTAGTCTGTATATAAAATCTATGGTTAATTACAAATATTTAAAATGATCTAGTGTAAAAGTCTCAGCCTCAGCTCACACTACCCCTAGTCATCATCACTTTTTTTTTTAGCATATCAATGCTCTAAACTAAGACCGAAAACGATTATGTAGAGAGTTATCAGACTTCTTACCTTTTTGTATAAACTTTAAAATTCCCGTTGATAAACCAAGTCCTATCCCATACATATACCCTTCACGCGCACAAGGCATCCGTGGCGAATTTTTAAAATCCTCCCAGCTCTGATCCTAAATATGCACAATTTTATTTTATTTTGCTATAGCTATAACTTTATAGTATACACTTTGCTATAATAACAACTTTATAGTTTACGCTTTGTAAATACTCTTATTTAAAGAAATTGTCCATTTTGCTTATTCCAAAAAATAAAAAGTGTCTTTAAAAAAAAACAGATTATGATTGATATATACTAGAATGTATATTTACCCTAATAGCTTGCGATAAACTTGTTTGGGACTGTTTCGAATTTTCGACAGCAAAACTACTTTTCTGTTCGCTTGCTTTCTCCATCTCCTTGCTGAAATCAACACTAGAAATCTCTGGTTCTCCTTTTGTGATCTCGCCCATTTTACATATATTTAGATTTGAATATTTGTCTATTTGAATTCTGTAGTAATTTCTAATATAACTTTTATGTTTTACTACTAATAAATAAAGAAACTTTACCCAAATTAAACCAACGCTTACTTTTTTTAATCGACTTAATTAACAATGATTGCACCAATCTACAGCCAATAGAATATTACAAACATTTTAATCAAATCTTTTCAATAGGCTCAAATTAGATTGCTTTTTAGTGTTAGTTTTTAATATATTTAACTGTTAATTATAATATTTAGTTTAAATGGCGGATTTATAGATTAAAAAAAGATTTTAAAAACGATAAAAAAAGTATCTGCATAGCATAAGGAATATGAAATATATCAAAAAAAATGAATGGAAGCTTGCAATATATAAAATAAGATAGTAATAAAAATGGCCGAAATTGAACGCTCTGAAAATCTAGTCTTCAATAGCTACTCCAATTGATATCGATGCCTTGTTAGCAAAATATCTAACGTCCATATCCGAATCGCCATGGAGTTTCTTGAGAATTGGGATAACTTTTGTCTGTACCAGTTCACTCGTTTCTGAATTTGAGCTTAAAACCGGTGTTAATGCCTCGATACTTTTAGCAACGTTGAATCTGATGTTGGGAATAGGATCATTCATTAAAGTCTCAACTGTTGGTAGAATTAGGTCCCTAATAACTATAGGAGATACTGTTGGCGCTAACGTAGTAATAGCGAATATTGTCGTTATTCTATAGAGATAGTTAGGGTGGTTTGCCATCGCCATGATTTTAGGAATAATCGATTTACAAGCCCATTCAACTCCAAATACCTCAATTAACGATTTCAAATTGACAGTAGCTGCATTTCTAATAGAAAACACAGGATCTCCAAGCCAAGCCATCGATAAATTCGATAGTTTATCATCGAAAAATTGGACTCCTAGCTGAGATGCTAAAAGTGGCACATATTCGATAATAGCTAAACGGACCCGCCATTGCTTATCTTCTGCTAGTTCAAAAATCGCCGGCAATAATGAGTTTGAGAGCTGATCAATTCCAATAACTATAACATTAAAAGAAAAAAAATATTTCTCAAGTAAATATATGAACACTAGTGAGAAATAAAGGAATTAAAGATGAAGAATTAATAAAAGTACCTTTATTTATCTGTTCCAATTGAGAAATGATATTGAGTCTAACGTCTGGGAAAGTATCTTTAAGGATCCTTAAAAACAAAGGTAAAAGATACTTTACAGTGCCTTCTGGACCGAACTTATCACAAAGACCAGTGATATTTTTGGCTAAGTTGGCTCTTACGTGTTGCATTGGGTCGTCTAGAAGCTGTTGCAAAATTGGTAGTAGTTTATCTACCATAACGTCAAGAGAAATAATATCAGCTAATCCAGAAAGTTGCGTACAGATAGCACCTCTGACCTCAGCTTCTTGGTCTTGTAAAAGCTTTAGCGATACTTCGCCAATGGCATTTTTCATAGTTTCGCTTTTTGCGTTATTTGAAAGCTAAAATAACAAGTAGTAATAGATTTATATAGTTGAAAGCGATTTGAAATTAAGAATTAAAAGGTTTTAAAAAAATTTAAAAGGTAAGTTTACATTGATGATATTTTCAGCAACCATATAACGAACTCTCCAGCTTTTGTCGGAAAATAATTTGCTCATAGGGACATTTAGGTATTCAACGTTTTGTTCAGCAGAAAGGACTTTTGCGATGGATATCATTGGCTCAATTGTCAAAAGTCTTACAGAATCCTTAAAAAGTTAACACAAGAATTAATTAAAATTTAAGTAAAAATGAGATCGGAGGTAGGTTTTAATAAAAGATATCTAGAGGAAATACCTGATCATCAGAAGATAAAAACTCAAAGTTTTTAACACCATGCTCGATGACTTCTTCTGGCGACATTACATCGATCATATCTTTGAGCGAGACAGCAGCAGAGCGCCTAGTCATTGGTGTATCATCTTTGCAGAGACTTTCAAATCCACTATAGGGAAACAATATATTGATTAGGATATATAAAAGTAAGAAAGAAAGAAAAGGGGGGTTAAAAAGGGGAC
This sequence comes from Smittium culicis, assembly GCA_001970855.1. Lineage (NCBI taxonomy): Eukaryota > Fungi > Kickxellomycota > Harpellomycetes > Harpellales > Legeriomycetaceae > Smittium > Smittium culicis. The sequence continues at coordinate 24,481 of LSSN01000116.1, forward strand.
TAACACTAATAATTTTAATTTAGTTTCGTCGGTAGCTTTTGGGTAAGCGGAAGCATATAGCTTAGTGGCACTAGAGCGACTTGTGAACCAAACGCCCTGAGACAAACGGGCAATGCAAGGGACTAGATAAGTTTCTATTTGCTCTTGGTCCATAGAAAGGGATATTTTATTTATGGACTTAACGGCCTAATAAAAGAGCATGCAGTATAATATGTTAATAAAAAACAAAAAGTTAAGGAGTATATAGGAAATAGGAAATAGGAAATAGGAAATAGGATAAAGAGATAAAGTTTACCTCGTCGCGAATGAGACTTTCTTCTGAGCAAGATAAGTTTTCCAAGGGTCTAAGAATAGAATAAGCATATTCGTCACCTCCAACACAAGGGACCAAATTGCCTAGTTCTTCTGCTAAGGCGAGTAACACTTCATCATCATCATCAACTGATTCTAAAAGAAATAGTTAGATAATAGTCGTTTGAATAATGAGGAATGGAGGAATAGCTTAAAAAAATATAAAAGAGAGAGAGTATGAAATACCGTCCAAGAAGGGAATCAGTTCGTCTCTTGTTCGCTTATCCCCTAAAGCTAAGGCTATTGTATTAATGCTTTTGATGGCGTTTAATCTTAGAGATAAATCTTCGTGCTTGAGTTCGTCGATTAAAACGGCAATTGGATAAACTTCGTCTAAGCCGGATGTGGGAGAATTGAGTGGGGACTTTTCTTGATCTGATTCTTTAACAACATCCATGATGGCTTCTTCAGAGACTAAAGGAGAGCTTGTAGAAAGATTTTTATCAGAATCGACAGAGTTCTGTATATCGGAATCGGAATGTGGTTTAGAGGCGGAGGGGGCTGTAGTGCCATTAATGTCTAGATTATCAACATCCATGCTATCGGTAGGCATGCTAAAATACTAGTAGGGAGAAGAAAGTGATTGAGGATGGATTAGAGATAGAAATTGAGAAGGGATGGGAGAAAGTATAGATCTGAATGCAAAAAAATAAGTAGTATTAAGAAGGCTCTTTGTTGAGAAAAATAGCGAGTAAATAATAGAAGCGATGATTTCTAGAGAAATACCTGATAAAAATTGTAAACAGAGTCTGAAAGCCAAAACAATAAACTGCACTTTCGCAACTCTAAAAAAAAAAACAAACTCGTTTCTTTGTTTTTAGCAAAAATACTTCGAAGGCTGAAAAAATTGGGTTTGCTGACTACATTATTCTCTATATCTTAATTTAATTTAATTTGCGGCTCTACTTTAATCTTCCCCCTTTCCCTAACCCCAATAGCATCTTCTGATTAGAGCTTGGCAAATCTCCATTCGCTTTCCTATCTCCAAGTATTTCTTTATGTTCTGATAATTGGATAGCTTAATTGATAACTATCCTATAAAATGGTATCAACGCCCATAGCACCATATAATTGGTACAATAGTGATGGCTGTTTCCTGATATTGAGAGGCGTTTTCCGATTGGCCTGGTATATGATGTGAATTGGTAGTTTAATTTGTGTGGCCAGCTTTATTTCACTAATTTTGTGCAATTCCATAACCCTAAGCAAGCTCTTAGGCTCACACAATCGCTCACATAAAATGTAAACAAAAGTATCTCGGTTAATAAAGTAAAGTAAACTTTATAATGTCTTTATTATAAAAACATGCCAGATTAATCAAAAACTGATAATAGTACCAAGAGTCTCTCAATTTCTGCAAAAATATAATAATTCTTCATTATACTACTATAATAATCTTAATTTTCTGCAAAGATCTTATATAAATATAATCTGCCTAAATTTCTCTTAATCCTTTCTAGCTCATCACTCTAAAACAACTTATAATTTACTGCGATATAGAGTGCAAGCTAAGAATTTTAATTAGTCATTTAATAAATTGATCATTCGCCAAAAAATATTAATATAAACGTGAAAAGTATGAGTCTCATTAAAAAAATGAACAAATAAACATTTTAGCTACACTTATACTTATACTTATACTTATACTTATACTTATACTTATACTTATACTTATACTTATACTTATACTTATACTTATACTTATACTTATACTTATACTTATACTTATACTTATACTTATACTTATACTTATACTTATACTTATACTTATACTTA
>LSSN01000116.1:36377-58061 GCA_001970855.1 Smittium culicis
TTTCTTTATCTGTTTCCTGGATATTATTTCCTATAGTTTATTATTCATACTATTGTATTTAAATTTTTTTAAATATTAGTTTTTTATAAATTGTATGCGAATTTTTAAATAGCTTGAACCAGACGTTATCTTGTTTCTATTAAATATCATTTTTTTATTTTTATATTTACTATGTGCCTTTTGTGGAGTTTATAGTTCCAAAATTTGAAACATTCTTTATTTTTAGGGGTTTCAAGGTCTTTTACTGCTATTTATTTAACCAATTTTATTTATCTGAGTTTATTTATATTAAATTTTTACTTTACTTATTAACCGCTTTTAGTAGTTTATTTCACAACTTTACGCTTACTTTTACGACTTTTGAAGTGAAATTATACGACCATTTAAATTTATCGTCAAATATTTTTTTATATGGATATGGTTCATATTTTATTGGTATAATTATTATTATAAGGGTACTGATATTTTATAGATTGGTTCTGATAATGTGTAGGTGAGTATTATATTCTTTTTTTTTTGAGAAATTTGAAAATCTTCTCTAAAAAAATCTAATTTTCAAATTTAATCCTTTTTATGATAATAGAAGTAAAATTTAATAAATTTTTTTTAATCATAGGAGTTACGGATACTTATTTTTATTCTATTTATTTAATTATAATATTTACGAAATCTAATCTTTAACATATAAAGCCCATAGTAATCTAATTCATGTCGTGTATTCACAAACGCATAAAATTATATTCGAGTTTTCTTTTTTTGGAAAATTAGATTATTTTTTTAGCTACAGAAAGTGTTTTAGTTGAATCTTATTTCAACAAAGAATATTTTTAAGGAAATATGATAACCGAAAAATTATTTTTTTATTTTATACTTATTTCACTACTTTAAATTATCTCAGTATATTCAAGCTTTTTCTCCGAGGACAAGAAATCATGAATCACTCAAAAAAAGCTAAATTTTTTAATATTCCCGAGTTTTTATAAAAAATAGACTAAATAAATTTTATTAGCTCTTGATAATTATATTGAATTTATATATAACAAATTAATTTAACCCTTATCATTAATAAATTTTATTTATATAGGGACTAAATGATTAACGAATAGGTAAAAAAAATCGAATTTGAAATTAAAAATAATTATAATTACCAAAATGTATTTTGGAATTTATAATGAGATATTTCGAAAACTTAAAAGTTTCTGTGATATTTAATTTTGAGATAAAATCTGCTATTTTCTTACAATTCAAAGATTGTATACTCATAAATATATAAAATAATTAAGTAAATAATAAATAAGGTTTTATCTTATTTTTTAATAATTCGATTTTATTAGTATACCGATCCTATTAATATTTAAACTAGATCATAATACTATCAGGTATAGATACTATTGGTTATTTCAAAAAGTGCGAATTTTTGTGTTAGTGATTTTCTATTAATAATAAGTTTATTATTTACATTAAAATCTTTATGTATGTAGCACGTATTTTCACCCCATCTTGGTCTAAATTCCATCTCTAATGGCAATTTGCCATTTTAGAGGTTATTTAATGCTAAAAATAGCTTGCACTACACTAGCTGCAAACTAACGAAAAAAAAAAGTTAAAATCTAGATTTCTAAATGTATTAATTTGATTCGATTAATTTTTTGAAAAATTAAAGTTAAATGTTTTTTTTTGATATCTTAGAAATTATATTTTATCTCATTTTACAGCCATTTTACAACAGAACTGCGAATTGCCTTCTTTGAGTGAAAATGACAATAGGATAGATTATTTGCAACATAAATAGCCAATTCGCAAATAAAATTTACTAAAACTTGCAAGTTGAATTGAATTAGCCCTATAAAATCGCTTTAAAAAATGCGGTATGCTTCAAACAATAAATGAATATTTTTTCGATTTAACATTCATAAAATTTCCTTCCTAGATGGTTGCCGTCTCAAGGTGTTGCTATATTAGAGGCTTTACTGCATATTAAATTTTAATATAATAGAAAACAACATATCAAAATTGGCTATTATTTTATCTTATTTGTATTAGAAATTAAGATTTCTATGTAAAAAAGTTCTCCGCACCTCTAAATATTCTCATATCTATACAGAGACAGCAATTAAGTATCTACATTAAATTTTGTTAAACCTATGAAGACATATAAATGATAAATATTGGTATTAAAAGATTTATATATTGTATAACTTAATTTTCATCGCAGCTTTATGTAATTTCTAGATATATAATATGATGATTGAAAAGAAAACGTGATAATCTTGCATGTCGCCGATTATCACCTGGTTTGGAATTATAATCTATTGATATTCAATAATTAAATTATTTGTTCTTGTGCTTTTATAATGTGGCTTTAATCAAGTTTTGTGAACTAGATGTTTAGGTTTCATATAAAAATTATATATAAATAAATGACTTTATATTTCGACTATTTTTACACATTTCATAATATTTACCTTTTATATTTACACAATAAATATCGAATAATAGCGTGGAATAATAATAGTTACAAGTGTTAAAATAGCAAGATAAAGCAAATATTAGCTAAATATAAAGGCAGATGTTATTAAATAAAACCGGATATTAGTGTTTTAGAAATAAAAAGTAATTGGATAATAATGTATTTTCACACATCAAACAGAAAAAAACGCCAGAATTTTTGTCCTTTCTAATCACTACTAGATTAATTTCTTTGGATCTTATAATCAGACTACGATATATATATGTAGAGGGCTTTTGATTTTTTTTTGGTTCTTTTTTCTTAAAAAATTTCGACTAAGCAGATTTAGTAATAACTATGAGGGTGTTTGAGTTTCTGAGTTATGAAAAATTTCTTTAGTCATGGTTTAGTTTTAATGGGTTAAAGATTGCTTTTATTTTTTAGATTTTCAAATATGTATAGAATTTTTTTATGTATTTTTTATTATTATTTTGTAGAGAATGTTAATAGATGTTAAAATATTTGGTTCAAAGTATTAAGCTAAAATTTTTTAATAAAGTATAGGATTAGAAAAAAAATTTTTTTTTTGGTAAAATTAATTAAGGTAATCTCAATACAGCGTACATATTAAAAAAGATGTCTTATATGTGCAAGTTTTTTAAAACTGAATATTAGAGAAGGTTTTGCCTGTTTTTTCCCGGCACCCTTTCTAATTATGGCGTATATATAATTTTTTTTATGCTCGTTAAATTTTACTATGGTTTTTTTTCTTGTGGATATGTGTCACAATTCAACTATTATGACTCAATATCAGACTGCGGAATATAAATTTATTCAATTTTGTATAATTTATTTGTTATTGTATTTATTATTAGTTTAGATTTGCTAAAACCTTTTTCTAGTTTATCCTCGAACTTTTTTCTATAAATTTCGAGTTTTTTCGAGGAATTACAATCCTCACTGGCCACAAATTATCACTAGCTTTAATTAAAAACAAGATATACTAATAGTCGAGATGCACTTATCTTAAATTTGCTAATATCCTTGAAATTATAGTTAATATACTTTCTGACTATTGGTGTTCCCGTTATCGATTCTTTGGATATTTACTACGAGCCGATTGAATAGTTTCAGTTAATCTAAAATTTTGTAATCTGAGCTTGAGTTGGTTTTGAGGGTTTTTTATATTTTTTTTATCCCTATTTTGACTTTAACCACATAAAAATGATTTTATTAAGAACATTCGTCTCTCTTTTTTGTGTAAATACACAGTTATTTGAGCTATTAATGCTATTTTAAGTGTTTTCAATTTTATTTCTTTGTGTAATAAAGTATAATCAGGATTTTAAATGATTAGTCTATTTATATTAGATTTATTTTGAGTAAAAATGTAGATACGGTACGAAATTTTTAACAAATATGTTTTTTTCTCTTTGTTTCTTTTAACTTGTATTTAAAAATTGACCTTGAAAATTAAGCATATTCACGTATAATATATAAATATTTTGTATATACATTTTAATCGAATTTTAATGTAATTAAATTCCATGATATCTGTAAGAATTTTCATAGACATTAAATAATAAATTATAAACTATATTTTATGTAATTATTTATATTACCTTAATTATTATATCGAATAACCTATTGATAAAAATAATAAAACCATATAAGAGTTTTTACACAACTATTGAAGGTTTAAGCGCGTTTTATAATATAAGTTTTGTTATTTAAGTGCCTTAAAGTGAGTCTACGCCATAGGGAAAAGAGCGAGTTATTTCTATTAGAAATAAAAAGCAATAATCTATTAACCTGAAATTTTTCTAGCTTATTAAGAGGAAAAAATTAAAAAGAAAAACAAGAAACAAGAAACAAACTAAATAAATTAAAAGTTTGTGAATAAAAATATTAATTTTATTCTTGAATATTAAGGTGAACAATAATTTAGATCACAATAAATCTAAAGAAAGAAGTTAAATTGCTAAAAAGTAAATTTATTCATGGTAACTTTAGAATGTATAACATGAAATCTAGATATGAATATTAAATATAATTTAAGAATCATAGGGTTATATTTTTCTCTCGAATTTTTGGTTTAAAATTTTTATAGCTAACTTCTATATTTTAAAAGATTAATCAAGTTAAATAAGTGTAAATTTATGTAATGAAAATTAAAAAGAAAAAATATAAGGTAAAAAGTAGAAGGTAAATTTAAAACTCGTAAAATCAAAAATTAAAGGTTTAAATTGAATACAAGACTTAGCTCGCTTTATAAACTATCATCGAAAATTCTTTGGAAAATAGTTTGAAATTAAGAAAATTTCATACGTCATTTATTATTTTTCTCAATTTTCATAAACTTAATTATTCATTAAAATAGTCTAAACTAAACAATTTTTGTATATTTTATATTTCATTAAAACCAACTCTATGATCGAGAATAAAGATAATGGAGTATATAATTATACCACACATGTTTAAAAGCGAACAGAATTCCTGAGAAACTAAAATCTTATTCATACTCTTTGCTTTAATTTTTTTGTATCTGTTATTCGGGTTTACTTATTAGAGCTTGGGTGTGAAGTTTAAATGCAAGATTGTAATTTATAATTTGCCAAAATTAAATTTTGGTAATTTTTTCTTTTGTTGTAATTTAGCTATTAAACATTAATAATAAAACCTCAAGATATAATTGAAATGTTTCACTCAAAAAGAAAACTTGTATAAAAAAAAGAAAATCCCTAAATCTAAAAGGTTATATAAAAAATTTGTTGTAATATTTTTTCTTGTTATTTAATAAATTAACTTTTAGCTTATCTTTTATAAGTTTAGTATTTTTCTCTTAATTTTTTGGTCAACCTTCTAAATACAATCATTAGTGTAAGCATAATAAATCAGAAACACCAACAATCATGTTTTTCTGGATTACGCTGGGCACAACAAACAAATTAAGCTAATGTTTTTATGCTATGGCATATTCTGTTTTATTAAAATATTAATTTATTGGGTATCCAATATAACATAAAAATCCACAAAAAGTTAAAAAATAAATATATAAACTTTAAATAAATACATACATACATTAAAGCATAGGTAATGTTAGCCCCAGACAAAATTACAAGAGCCCCGCTCCCTGAAGAACTCAGCCGCGGTAACTTGTACATCAACATATTTTAAAAACCAATGCAGAATAATAAATTAACACATTATTAGTGGCGAAATGATAAAAATTTCAATTTCTTGGTGCAACTTAAAAATTCCAAAAGCATATTCGCCATTTACTTCGTGTTCTGTTTAAAAAATTGATTTTTTTTTTCGAGTCTTGAGTGCATTAGCCATTTTTGATCCACTGCTCTTTGAATAGACGAATTTAATGGTCCGTTGCTGATTTATAATTATATATTTTATTTGTTGCTATTCTACAACAGTCCAATATTTTGTTGAGTCTCGGGATATAATGATTATAATCGATTATAGCTGGCTATATATAAGTAGACCAGAATCGGTCGGTCTATCGCATGCGAAATGGGTTTGCATAGTCTAAAAGTATATGAAAAGCGTATCTTTGTTGATTACTAATGCTTTTCATGATATGAAAATATAGATATGGTTTTGCGAGTAAAAGTCGATAATAATTTCCTATTTATATAAATACGTAGCCGGATTAACCAAACAAATCGCCAGCATACTATAAAAAAGAAAAACTTTATTTTTAATGGCCAATTTTATACCATTGCTTAATTTTTTACTTTTATCAAACATCCTCACTCTAGAATATAAATATATAGGTTTCCTTTTCAACTATATAGCCAGCCTAAGTATTATCTTTACAAATATCTTCCTTCAATAATCTCCCCTGAACAATCTTAATAATTCTATTTTAATTAGAACACAGTTATAATACTCTATTACTCACTGTATCGTTTCTCGTTACGCAATTCATTCCCCAGTTCCCAATTCCCAATTGTTTTACTTTATACTAAAATGAGTTTTTCTAACGGTGTGCGCTTATCGCAGCTAAATGACTTTTTACTTCCCGAACAAGACTGCATAAAACCTGTTTCTTTTAAGAAAAGAAAGAATTTAACTTCAAAAGCCGAAAATGATATCGATTCTTCACAAAAAAGTGCAAACTTGCTAAATGCCGATAGTTCTATTAAATATGAAGTTATGAAAGAGTCGGAAAACGCTGCACCAGAGCAAGCTCAAGTCAACTTGGCAGATTGTTTAGCATGTAGCGGCTGTGTGACCACTTCTGAGGCTGTCTTAGTCAACCTACAGTCCTTTGATCAAGTTTTAAACAGACTCTCTAATCCCGAAGAGAATCAGATTGTCATCTTCACAATATCTCCTCAAACTGTTGCTTCTTTTTCTGTAAAATATAATTTATCTACCTCCGATACAAAAAAATTGCTTGATTATCATCTGAAAAAATCAGGCGCTCACTACGTTCTTGATTTAAACTTTGCTCGTTCATTGATGCAACTTGAAGCTGCTAACGAATTCATATCTCATAAAAAAAACCTCTCTTCTCTCCCTTTAATCTCTTCATGGTGTCCCGGTGTTGTGTGTTATGCTGAAAAGTCTCAGCACTTGTTAGTAAATTCTTTTAGCAAAGTAAAATCTCCTATGCAAATAATGGCCTCCTTTGTTAAAGCTCAAGTTTCCAACAGCTATTTATTCTCTAGCTCTAACATATACCATGTAGCTGTAATGCCATGCTTTGATAAAAAGCTTGAAGCCTCTCGCCCAGAATTTTCTACTGATAACCAACCCAGCTCTCGTTTGGTCGATATTGTGATTTCAACCTCTGAATTAGACTCACTCTTCACTTCTCTAAATGTTGAATTTAATAAAAATACCCCCGAGATATCTAATTCCAACGCCACTAACCAAACTCAGCTATCAAATTTCTCTCTTTTCCAAGAAAACGACGATATTCAAATTAGTCCTTCCAGCCCATCAAATATCTCCCACACTGGCTCTGCTGGAGGCACTCTTGAATTCGTTTTGCAGGCTGCTGCCAAATCATTACACTCCCTAGAGTTACCTATATCAGATCTTAATGGGCAAACATCAAATCCCCTAGTAAAAATATCTTATTCGTCAAGGAACAAGTCTAAAGATTACAAAGAAATATCAATCTCTATACCGGGTTCGGAGGATACGCTTGTAGGTGTTGCAGTTTATGGATTCAGACATTTACAAACATTGATTAGAAAACTGAAATCAAAATCTTGCAAGAACTACGACTATGTCGAAGTAGCTGCTTGTCCAGGTGCCTGCGGAAACGGTGGTGGCCAACTCAAACCATTACTTGAAAAATCTGATAACATTAAGAATCCCTTGCCCAAGTCTTTATCAAATCACACTACTTCTTTGGTTGAGCTAGCATACTCTGACTCTGATTTAAGCTATCTGCCTTCAAATTCGTCAGCTATCCCCAAAAATGATTTTCGACATAATTTGCTTCCTTCGTTTGAATTACACAATGGCCTCCCTATTCTTGGTGAATTACAGAATCACCCTAACTATTCTAATCACCTGGAATTATTATATAACATTAAGAACACTTCTGAATTCAAAAAATTTTATTACACTGATTTTCAAATCGTAGAATCTAACAAAGACAAGCTAATTACTAATTGGTAGGCCAAATGTATCACCCACGTATTTTATACATGTTCATGTCCCATTCATTCTACTCAATGTACAGCCTTTCAGTTATAGTATTTCTTATAGATATACCCTTTTGATCTTAGTAATGTTAAATATCAATAGTATATTTTAATTTCATATATACTAATAAATTATAAGGGCTATTGATTATATTTATTAAAATCAAAAACTAAATAAAAGGCTAAAACCGCTAAACGTAAATCAAATTATTATAAAAATAAAGGTTAGTGCTTATAAGCTAAGGTCTAAATCTTCGTCAAGGCTACCCCACCCTTCTCCTAAATTTTCATTCTGCTCCAATATAATGTTTGTCCTGTTAGTGTTTTGAGAGGTGTGTTTAGGATCCCTATTATCTTTTTCGCTAGGTTGTAATGATGTTTCAGGCTCTATAACTACATCTAAATTATCCCATCCTTCAAAATCTGTGGACTGATCTAAAGCTTCAGGACTCTTTTCATTTCCACTTGGAATATTAAAGCTAGATATCTCGTCATTTAAATCTAAATGAATATCTGACCAGCCATCAACAGTTGGTAAAGTTAGAATTTCTTGCTTGACTTTTTCTAAATCGTTTTGTTTTGAATTAATGGTACTAATGGCTTGGTTTATAGAAGCATTGTTGGAATCCGATGTAGATCTTTTTTCGTTTGCAGAATCATTACTGATATCAGTTTGATTCTTTATAGAGCTAATATTCAAATCAGTGCTACCATCTAAATACTCAGCATGCGAAGTATTTGCGTCTTCTTTAGTCAATTGTTTGTTATTTTTCCCATTAAAATCGATAGAATCTATGAGGAGTTCATTTTTTTCAACATTTGCAAAATTAGTGCTAGAATTATCAACAATTTGCTTTTTATTGATGATATTATTATCTGATTGGGACTGCACACCATTTGATGGATCATATAAAGAGTCCTGAGTCAAAGCTGCTACGTTTTTAAAATCTACCAAGTCATTTTCTGTATCAAGAGAGTTATCTAGAGAAATCGGTTTTATGCTGGGTTCAATATTTTCGGAGTCACCAATTTTTCCCTCAATGCTGCTAGGAATAGCTTCATCGATCTCTAAATCTAAATCTAATCCCCACCCATCGCTTTCAGTATCAACCTCAGCATTAAAAATAGGCTCAATATTTCTAGGCGAAGGAACATAGCTAGGATTTTTGGATGAAGAACCAAGAACTGTTTCCTTTTGAATATTTGAGTCAGTACTCTGTTTTTTATTAGTATCCAAAAATCTAATTGCTTTTTCTAAATCCTCAATCATTTCATACTCAAGACAAAGGTTTTTTATTGCAATTGATGGAGTTTTTAAATGGCCTGAATCGTGTTTGGCATAATTTAGGCTTTCATTATTCATATTCCACTCAATTATGTAGTTTACCAAATCGCTCTCAGGCAATCCATATTTAATCCCAATTATTATCAAGTTGGTGAATATTTTACCAAACGAGGCACTATCTACATCACTTGTGGAAGGCTTGAAAGAGATCAAGTAATTTTCGAGAATTCTATTAGGGCTGTATCTCAAATCCTCAATTTCAACAGTAATATTCGATAGCAAATCATAGAAAAAACCCATTATACTAGCTTTACATAAGCTAGCATTATCTATAGATAGGTCAATAAAAAACTGGAATATCAGTTCAAAAAACGCAGATTTATCTTGAATCAAATAATCATTCAACTCTAAAACCTCCTGAGCTACAATATCCATAGAACCAAGTTCATCAATATTGCTACTAAGCACAATTCCAACAGCCGCTAAGAAATATTTTGACTTGAGAGATTTGCTTAAAATTTCCTTATTTTTTAAAATCGATTTAATAGCAATGGTCAGTAGATCAATATCCAGAGCACAGTTGCTATTCAGTTGGGGATCTTTTGAGGAAAATCTAGTGAAAATACCACTGTTAAAATATAGAGTAAAGTAAATAAAGAAACCTAGGCTGAAGCTATTTGCCGCATCTTCAGGGCTATATGAATTGTTAGTGTAAAGGTTTTCAATTTGTTCTGATTCACTTATAAGGTAGTTTAAATCGAATCTCATTATTGACATAGGGTTTTTAGATTTGATGTCACTGCGCGAATCTATACCTAGTCTCTCTAAAGTTAAAAGAGTCAAACCAAGCGCCATTTCATAGTATTTTTCAGAAATCAAAGATGAAATAAAGCCCAAAACACAATTATGCGAAAAAGGAATATTTTCAATTTTTGCGGATACTATATGATAGGTAGCCTCGGGATATTTTCTATCTATTAAAAATAGTATCTTGATTAAAATAACTACAGTATACAGATCAAGCTTTGCAGTTTTGGATTTGCCACTGAATGATTTGCTTTGCTCGCTAAAGAGACGTTCAACAAGATTTAAATAAAAATCAGCTAGGTTGTCATTATTTGATTTATACTCAAATCCAGGAAAATTTGCTTGAAGAATTATATTAATCGATTGAATATAAAAATCATCTGGGATTGGAGCGCCGTCTGATTCTTTAGCATGTAAAAATTTCCATGATTTGAAATTTACTAGATCCACTAGGACAATTTTTTGGTCTAAAGAAATAGATTTATTTGAATTCCCAATAGAGGTTAAAAGAAAACTTTTAATACAGCAATAGGAATCGTGTAAAGCGCTAACAATCAGATTTGACACAAGTTTATTATCAATTAAATCGCTTGTACAATTGAATTCGACTGGGCATCCAAGAATATTTACTAGATCTTCAACAGGTTTATTAATTTTTGATTGAAAGTTTGGCATGTCAATTATTGGCAATAGTTTAACAAAGAATTTCTCGATTGAATTATCAATGCTAAACTTAAAACTAGAAAGCCCGATTCTGGCAAAATAATTAACGACAAGTGAAGAAATAGATATAGCAAAATAAAAGTTGTCGCCATTATAAATTATATCACAGATAACATTTGAAATATTATCATAAACGAGCTTTGCCCATGAAGGATGGTTAACATTAGGATTGAGATCTGAATAAGAATATCTTAATTCTAAGCTAGATGGATCAATAAATTCTATAAATTCACTTGTATTTAGAGCCGAAAATTCAAAAGGATCACGTATGATCGAAATCTCATGTAGAGTAATAAGCCAGTAGAGTTGAGAGTACATATAATTCGAATAATCTTTGAAAATCTTAGAAATTGGATTTTTGTCCATATTGGTACATGGTTCAAAACAAATTAGAAGAATGTTAATTCTTTCTGTGATTGATAAAGACGAAGAAAATGGCCCAGAAATAGTAAATAATTCAGCAACAAAAGTAGAGTCTATTGGGTTATCAAACGATTTAATGAAATCAAGTATAAATTCAGATAGATCGGTGCTTTCATCAGTTTCTCTAAAGCAATTTATTTTAAAAAATAAATAAGGTTTCAAGATTGAGATGTAGTATGGAGTTATTGGTACGGTGACATTAAATAATGATTGATCTTTATTAATATGTTCCCAACCAAAAATTTCATAAAAATCTCCGCAGCATAAACTTGAAATTCCATAAAAAACGCCAAGGTTGTCTGAATTAGCTAGTAGAGTCCAGTTAAGTTCATCTTGGAATAAGTAATCTGAATCGATTTTTAAAGATAGTAGATCTCTAATAAAGCTCCCAAAAGTAATTTTTGAAAGGTTAATTTTTGCTGACACGCTTTCATTGACAGAAGTAGAAACTAGCGACTGTAAAGTGGAAGCTAATTCTATTCTTAAATTCAATTGATCAAGGTTATCTGAAATGGAGCAATGTGTATAAAGGTCTTTTAAAAGAGATAATAAATCTATGACAAAACTTAATCCAGATGAAAATTCCTGGTTATTTTTACGACTGAGATTATTGCTAAGCGAGCTGAGCGAAGACACGCTATAATAGCTAACTTTTTCAACTAAATTGGATTCGATAAAATCTATAATTTTGAGGGCAATTTCTTTTGATTTAAATACAAATTTGGAAATGATAAAATCTTGAATTTTTTTAGATTTGGTAATAGTTTCAGAGGGATTGCTATTATCGAACCTGTATAAAAACCACTCGCATAATAATTCGATCTTGTTATCGAACATGCCATCAAATTTTACAGTTGCTCCTAAGCCATCTAGGGCTTTTAAAATAATGGCTTTATCTGTAGTACGCATGTTTTCTTTAGAAAATGCTAAATTTTTTAGCCTGTCATCTTTTGCATTAGGTATCTCACATACTTCATTACCTATATCACGATCTTTGCTACTTTTACCACTACTTAATGATTTAGTATGGTCAATATTAGGATGTATTTGGTCATGTTCAGATATTATTTGGCCTGTTAAAACGGAAACAGGCACTAAGTAATCTTCGCTTGAAAGAGTGTTTAGGTTTGAACACAAGCTCAAATCATTAGCGCCTTTGTGTTCTGCTGTATTTTCTGAAACCGCTTTTTTCCAAATAAGAACAGAGTCATCGATTTTATCTAGGGGGCAAATCTGAATAGCGTACGAGACTATTTCGAGTTTTTTATCATAATCTAAGAAGTCTTGTGAGCCCAGAGTAGAAATTATTTCCCAAATGTTTTCAACCAGAGATGAATTATTTAGCTTGAGCCTTGGTACATTTTTCAGCTGTTTCATAAACTGGTATGCGGCGTCTAAATCCTTATTATTAATTGCAGATTCTATCAACAGGGCTATAATTAAAGCTTCTTCTGCTGAATTAATTGTATTTGAACGACTTTCTTGTCTATCGAGAGAAGATGCAGCACTCCACTGAGAAGAATTTAGAAGTTTTTTGCCAACTTTAGCTATGCTTGAGCTAAAGTCGATAGTCTTAAAGTTGGGAGAAGAAATTACACTATTTGAGCCATTTCCATTTGCCTCAGTGATGCCATCCTGAAGATCACTATAGAAGTAACCCAGCAAGCGAGCTGCTTCTCTAATAATTTTAGGTTTTTTGTAAGCTCTTGGATTGCTATTTAATACCTGCTTGATGAGAACAGGTATAGATTTTGCTGTTCTAGCTTGGATCGGAACAATGTCTTGTAAGTTATAGTTCTCTTTAGATAGCTTTAATGAGTCATTTTTGCCTTTCATATTAGACAAGTTATCAGAGAACATAGAAAGTCCATCGTAATCTGTATTAGTAACAGTCCAAAGTAAGTGAACTCCTTCCAAAAAAGATATTTCGCTTTTAGCTATTGGGGAATTTTTAACCAACTCTAGAAGTGTAAGACATTTCTGTAAATCAAGACTTTCGATATTCCCAGATATTGAGTTATTTGCGATTTCTTGAGAAAATTCAACTAAAGTATTTACAGAAGACTCATAGTCGAGGCTAATCGAATTGTGAGTCGAGGATTCAGGATTTGAGATAGTTTTTAATAAATGCTTTGCAAATTCATAATCCTCAGATATCAAAAGAGTTTTAAAAAAGAAACTGTTTATTTGGTTTAGCTTTAGTGAGCCTAGCGAGCCAAACCCTCCGCCATATAAAGAATTGAGAGAATTGTAATAATCAAGCCAAAATGAATAATTGCTTTCAAACGATGTGCTTTGAGAGATGAGATAATCGTTGTATATTTCACTTTGATATTTGGTAATTTTGATCAACGTTTTTAGGGCAGTTTTGTTGTCGTTGACGATTTCTAAAAACCAGCAGAAGTTTAGAGGCTCCAGGTGAAATTTTGAAAGAATCTCAAACTGGTTAATATGAAAGTTTATCAAGAGGGGAATATCGTTATGGTAAGATTTATCGATTAGATAAAATAGATCTAAAATAGATTGGTAGTTGTAAGTAGCTTTTGCAGGTAATTTTTGGAATTTTGAGTAAAAATAGGAAGCAGAATCATTGCTAAGCTTTTGGAGGCTGATTTCGGAATAGTTTGTTAAGGATTTATAGTTGTTAATCTGAGAAACAGAGATTTTATGAACTAATTTTGAGTAAAATGGGATAAAAAGGCAAGCTCCAGGGATTGGGAAGTTGTTATTTGTCATGAGGGAGATGTAATCGAGATGATTCGAGTTGAACTCGGGCCAAAATATAGTTACATTTTTTTGATTCTTAATACATAGAATAGTTTCATGAGGGTAAAGCTCAGATATTTTAAAAATCCATGAATACCAGATAGTTAGTGCATTAGAGAATTCGAGTTCCTTTTTTTTTATAATATCGATGTGAGAAAATGAGTCTGAAAATATATAACTTTTAGTCATAGAGAGATAATTGGTAGCAATGTCAAATATGTTTTCGATCAGAAAGGTGGAAAATTCTTGAGAGTTTGATAAAGCATTGAAGGGGGAGTTTGCAATCGAATCGATTTTAGGAAGAAAGGCAGAAATCAACGAGTCAATTTTCTTGAAAGCTAGATTTTGCGAAAAAGTGATTACTTCGGCAGAATCAGAATTTTGGAAAGAGAGGGCGTCGTAGTGTATTCCTAGGAATGCTTTAGGATCGTAGAAATAAGGATCTAAAAAAAAGAGGAAAATTTCTTTTGCAAATGAGGCTTTTGTAGCCACTTCTTTAAAAAGCAATAAAAAAGTGTTTGTAGTTTCATCAGAAAGAGAGTTTTGAGATATAAATTGTAAGAAAGAGACTTCGAGGCATTGTAGAAAAGATGCAGAATAATCTATTCTACCGGTTTTCTGATCGATATTAAAGGAGTGATTGAGAACTTGTATCAGCTTTTTGTAAAAATAAAACTTTTTATCGGAATTAGCTAGATTGATGCATTCTTTTGAAGCTATAAGTTCAATTTTTTTATATGTACTAATAGGGTCATATTTTTGGAAGTATGATTTAGGATCGTGGAATATAAGGTCTCCCGAGAGCGATATCAGCTCCTCTGAAAGTAATTTTACAATAATTGAAGATGCAGGCGAGCAAGGATCTACAGAAGTGTCAGAACGCAGATCATGGAATATATCAGTGGAATCCATATTTGATAAGTTTGAGAAAGAAGAAAGTTAGCATTGCTATGAGATTAGAATTTAATGTATTTGTTATACTCTATTTCGTTTCTGATAATATTCCAATTTTCCAAACATATCCCACTCTCCACACCTTCAACCAATAGAAACGTCTATTTAGTTCAATAAAGCTCAATTTACCTGTACATTTGCATTTTAGCCAATAATACGCAAACACTCAATTATACTCAAGCATTTGGACCAATACCATTACAGTATCTTTTTTTATACTGAAATTTAATACCAGAGCTGATATGGGAATTTATTACAGCGGAGAATCTAATCGTGATTAGGTTTTTTCAAGTATACTGTTGTTGATATCATTTACTTCTTAACCATTTCCCGCCCAACACTCATATAAAAAACAAATTTATTGATTTGCTAATTATTCATTTTTAAATTATTATTTGCTGCTATTCTTCAACACGCAATAATTTTTATAGCGTTGGGATTATATTATTTTCATTGAATCTATTTAGCTATATTTGGTAGATCATGAACAGTCTACCGCTCCTGAATGGGTTAGCTATTAACTAATATCCAAGTTTCTTTTTAAAGTATGCGCTTTTTATGGCACTAAGAGTTACTATATGAAAATATTGATTTTGAATCTGGTAGTATTTAGCAGATAATTCAAGAAAAAATACCATCCCTATATATCGGATAAAAATAACGCCTTCTAAAATATTTCTTGCACAGCAAAATTCTCCATTAAAAGTAATAACAAATGATATCGATTGCTAGATTTTATATTATCAAATAAGTTTACAGTATTTCGTTCACGTAAAAAAAAGTCGGTAAAATTGGGCATAAAATTATAATATATCAGCAATATTATATACTTTTTTTATTCCTCAGGAAAATTTATATCAACATTAATAAAAAATATTCAAAACTAACTTTAAAATATATAAAAGTCTTAATAAAAAGTAAAAAAATTATCAGAAAAGTTTTCAACTGATCCTCCCTCCGCCGCTCTAGCGGCTCCGTTCCCACAATTAATTGGTTCCAAGGAGCTGGTAAATCACTTATGCTATCTAGTATAAGCGATATGGCTACCCGAATATCATCCAAAATTTTTGCTCTTTTCAGCTCATAAATTTCACCGGCGGCACCAATGCGGAACTGGATTAAATATTGTTTAGATTCCTCTCCACAAGAAGCTTTCCATTTAGCCCCAACCGGGCTTCATAGTTTAGAAATAAAAAAAAATTCGTCAGAACTGATCGGCATCGGTATGAACAGACCGATCGTTTTATTTCGTACTCTGTTCCAAATGAAGCAGTCTAACAGTATGTGATCCGCTGTCTCAGGTTTTTTGAATTCGCAACAAGCACAAAATATTTTATACTTTTTGTTGATGATTTTCGTGTTGGATATATGCTGGGCAGTCCAATAGCTGACCATTCGCAATTTCCCGATTTCTTGGATACCCAGCCTCGATTGTGGGCGTACATTGTTTTCAGACCAATTCAACTGTCTTTGGATTTTATTTTTCGGCTAGTAACCCAGTATTGTATTTTGGACAGATTATTTTTGATTTCTCTATTGGACAATTAAATCACAATCTGGCCAGCAGTGTCTGTCTGACAGTATCTTTTTATCCACCTTGAGCTGCCAGTTACCCACGCTGTTTTTTGAGCCTTAGTTGGCTTGTTGATGAGATCGGATTATCCACTTTTTTATTGCTGGCTACTTGATATATGCTCGCTCACGGGAGGTGATGGTGTATAGGAACACTGAGCTGATTCCCAGTTCCTCGTGGATTCGTTTCATTTCAGCGCTTTTCCCTACCTTGAAAGCCAGTCGAGTTTCCTGATCAATAACAGTATGTATTGGGTTACATCGGACGTGGCCCATCCCGAATTTCTCGCCTCAGTTGTATCCAATAGGTACCAAAACAGAATTTATGGATTTTATTATAAGTTCAGTGAGCATATTTGTCGGTTTAGAAAGCCATATCTATAGTTTAAGGTTTTCTGATCTTAATTTTTTTGTTTATTTTTGTTCCAGACACGCACCATATGCTAACCATGATATAGCTCAAGTAGGTTTAGCTGTCACCAGTTCTTATGTTTTGCCGCTGCATTGTTATGTCGACTCCGTTGAAATATTATATACTGTCATCAAAAAAAGTTTTCGAATGTTTTAATATCTTTTAATTACATTTTAAATACTAAATAAATTAACTTCAAACTTTTTACAAGCAACATGTACTTGATCTACTACTGTCATTGAAATAATAACGTAGAAATATTTAATAAACTTAAATTTATTAAATTTAAATGAATTTTAAAAAAACTAAGATAAATTCTTGCTATTTTCAAAACTTCATACATCTAGCTTTGCTTTCAATAAAGATTTTGGCTTATCTGAAATGGTAGCCACAATTTTGGCACAATTTATCAATGTTTTTTTGTGAACTGTGATGATAAAATAGTCAAATTTTAACTATTTTCCGGTTATTTATAATGGGCTGAGATCTAGAGGCTGTGGTGGCGAAGCAAGCGTTACATAGCAAAAGATCCGCTTGCTGTTTAACAATTATTTTATACTAAAATATTTACTGGTCAAATAATCTGGGTAAAATAATTGGTTAAAGTGATAATTTGCTTAAAATTTAAGGTAGGGTGTGTGATTTAAAGCTCGCTGTATTTTTTGAATAAAATTTAAGTGAATTTTAGTTGAACATAAAACATAGCAGTAAGGAAAGCGTTTAACTATTAAAGGATAGTATATCTTTTAAATAAATTAAATATATGAGGTGGTGTGTGTTTTGGGGTTTTTATTCGGGGAAGGGGGTTAATTTTTTATAAGAAAAGAGAAGATAACTAGAAAAAAAACGTTTAATAATATTTATTTGTAGATTTTTTGTTGAATGTATAAAATAAAGAGATTCCAAATAAAAAGAAATAGGAAAAATGGAGGGAAATGGGCTTCATTTAATTTCCAAAAAAATGAATGGGTTCTTTAATATATGAAATCAAACGTTGGATATAAAAATTTTTAGTAGACAAAAAGGATTAAAGATAATATTTGAAGAATAATAAAGAGTAAAATAATAGATTATGATAACTGGGTAGATTTCAGAGGAATATAATCTAGAAAAAGAATGAAACGATTAGCTTAGCACACTCTACGACAATCTCTATATATAAGTCAAGTTTTGGACATCAATACGGATCACAGGTATTTAGAAGCTTATTTTAGGATATCCTGGTCAATAATTCCCACGATTGAGTAGGTGAATATTTTATATCAATCATTTTAGATGTAGTCTCTGACTAGGAGCTCAATAATCTCAAAGAATTAAATTTTGTTGGAACGAGCTTAATTAAATGGCACTTGTAACTTGAGTCATCCAGCATACTTGAAGCAATGTCTGGGCGGATCTTTCGGTTGGTATATTGGTCCAATTTCCCTTTAGGTACGCAGCTGGTAGACCGGCAGAGGAAATTATTATTAGAATATTAGCTTTTTTATACCTTGTACCAACTTTACTATTTTTTATTTTACTAATCTTCACATTTTGTTTTATTGCTATCGTACCAATAAAGTTCTGTGAAAAAAAAATTATAAATTAAGATATAGTATTATAACTTTCTAATATATTATACTATACAATGTTATGTGATATAATTTATAATGTGATAAGTAACACACAGCTATACTTTTTATTAACTGCTATCTTATTAATAATCTATCTAGATTTTAAAATATAGAAAATCATAAAAATTTTATCGCGAAAAAAAAAAAAATTTGTTTACTAAAGCTAATATTGATTACTCAATAAAATTTTCCTATCTCGTAATACTTATTATACATTTTTACTTGCAAAGTATAAAACAATAAGATAAACACTAAATTTGTTATTAGTTTGAAATGGTATCATTTCCCCCAATATTTTCAAAAACGGTACTATTTTTTTCAATATGTTTTTTTTATTTTTAGAAAAAATCAGAATTATAAATTAAATGAAAATATCTGTATTATTTATATTAAAATTATTTAATACCAAATCAATATTTAAAAAATAAATATAAGAGAGTGAAATTTTTTTGATTTATAAAGTAATGATAAACATGATAACATTTCAAAACTTTACATAACAGTATAATCAAATGTTAGAATTCGTTCTCAAAATTGTGAGTTTTGGATCAATTTCAGGGTTTAAAATATAAAATGGTAGTCAACGAAGCCATCGTAAAAAATGTATCCAAAATCCAATAATAAAACAGGATAAAATTGAAACCAACGTCATCTCAGAATTTATAATAAGCAAAAACAATAATTTCCCCCCATTCATATCGATTTTAATTTGTTTAATCATTTTTGATGCTAGTCCTAGTTTTTTTATTAGTTAAATTTTATAATCAGTAGTTTTATAATTCTATATAAATATCATATCTAAATAGTAAAAACGTCAATAATATTTTTGAAAGTCACACTATAAATATTTTGGAAGTTTAATAAATTATCTAATTAGTTAAATAAGAAAAATAATAATATTTTTGAATTAAAGCCTAATAAATAGCGTTTTTAGCGTATTAACACCGCAAAAGAATTATTGGTACAAATATTTTAACTGTGAGGCGCATATAATACTTGTACGAAAAAGAGATGTATTATTAGTGGTATGATATGAATCATCGGTCAACTAAGATAAAATCATGCAAATAAATTAAGTGATAACGAATTTTTTGTGGTAAAATCTAAATATATGACTTTTTTATAATTATGTGCCATTAATATCAAAATTTATATATTTTTGACTGATTCTGGAATTTTAACACCATTTATCATTAATTTTATTTACTACTAATATATTCATAGATAAAATAATTATATTAAATAAATTATTTTATTTGTAAGTATCTTAAAATACTAGATAAACTCAGTTTTGTATGAATGTCTCAAAAAAATTTATAAATACGTGGAAAATATTCATTTAGTTACAATTAAATAAACTTACTAACATTGTGATAAGTCAATAATCAATAAATTCGGGTTATACTTTGACATTATTCTTAATATCAAATTATCTTTAATAATTAAAAATGACATCAATGGTTAATATTTTACGCTTCATTTTAGTCTAATATAATATTTAGGTGTCATAACAGTAATTTTGATTAATAGAGTATTTATTTACCGCGATAATCGAAAATATAATTTACATACCGACTTATATGAGAGAGATTATAATTTCTGATTAATTAAAATTCTTTAAATTTATTTTATTCAATTTTTTTATTTGATTAAATAGTATTATTTCATTGAAGCTATGTTCTAATCACTATAACAATGAATTTATTCCTTGTAAGATTTAACTTCAAAAATTCTGTACAAAGTTATGAGTATAATAATTAAGTTTAAAATCCAAAATTAAAGGATATAAATAAAATAATCTACATAGAGTGTATATATTTGACTATTTTTTTTTAATAAAGCGTAGATGGCTCAAAAATAAAGTCTTTAGTACATTTTTAATCATTATTCATTATACTTTATGCTTGCTTTAACTTAAGCACTGTTTTTCTTCTTGAGTGTATCAGTATTTATAAATTTTTTTTAATTAATAATATAGATGGTTTTAAGCTAAATGTTTGTTTTGATGTTTTATATATACTAATTTTTTTAGTAATCAATTTTTTAGGTAATGTTAAATTTAAAGCAATGTAGGCTTCATTTATACTTTTAATGTTCAAAATTTATGTTTGCACATTCTTTACTAACTATAAAGGCTAGTAGAATAATAACTGAATAAATGTTTAAATTTATAAATTATAATTAAAAATGGTGTTAAAAATAACGTCACAAATATTTGTAACTGTGAGAATTAATTATTTGCTTTAGTTTAATAAAATAATTAAGTTAGTTATGGTATTTTTCGCTAGCTATAAGGATAATTGATTGTTTTGGTTTTTTGTTTTTAAAACTATATATTTTAAAATTGATAATACTAATTTTTAATATTTTAAATATGTTTATAATTTGTTTTTAAATAAATTTTCTTTAAAAAATATGCTATGAATATTATTTTTCTTATCTTATTATATATATAATGGTATTTATAAAGATTTAAGGCTGTAATATTTAATTAGCTTTTAAATATACTTGGAATTCCATTATGTTTTAACTTGGTTTCATTTAGTTTATTTTTAACCTTGTTTCACACTATTTTGCTATGTATTGACTCATTTGATGCTCAATCTAGCGTTTAGTTCAAATTTATATTATTTATTATTTATTATTTATTATTTATTATTTATTATTTATTATTTATTATTTATTATTTATTATTTATTATTTATTATTTATTATTTATTATTTATTATTTATTATTTATTATTTATTATTTATTATTTATTATTTATTATTTATTATTTATTATTTATTATTTATTATTTATTATTTATTATTTATTATTTATTATTTATTATTTATTATTTATTATTTATTATTTATTATTTATTATTTATTATTTATTATTTATTATTTATTATTTATTATTTATTATTTATTATTTATTATTTATTATTTATTATTTATTATTTATTATTTATTATTTATTATTTATTATTTATTATTTATTATTTATTATTTATTAT
>LSSN01000117.1:0-18500 GCA_001970855.1 Smittium culicis
AATAGTTAATAGTTAATAGTTAATAGTTAATAGTTAATAGTTAATAGTTAATAGTTAATAGTTAATAGTTAATAGTTAATAGTTAATAGTTAATAGTTAATAGTTAATAGTTAATAGTTAATAGTTAATAGTTAATAGTTAATAGTTAATAGTTAATAGTTAATAGTTAATAGTTAATAGTTAATAGTTAATAGTTAATAGTTAATAGTTAATAGTTAATAGTTAATAGTTAATAGTTAATAGTTAATAGTTAATAGTTAATAGTTAATAGTTAATAGTTAATAGTTAATAGTTAATAGTTAATAGTTAATAGTTAATAGTTAATAGTTAATAGTTAATAGTTAATAGTTAATAGTTAATAGTTAATAGTTAATAGTTAATATTTCTTGTGATTTTATTTGTGTCTATTTTATTTTTAGTCTTAAATATAAATCGAATTCCGCAATAAAAGTTACGAAAAATACTACTGTTTAAATATAAGAAAATATAAGCTAACTTTTATTGACTATTTATCATTTAAAAAGCATCTTAATACTTCAAGTATAGTTGCATTTAATTAAGGGTTTTTATTTGTTTTTTATTTATTTTTATTGAGATATTTTCATACTTCAAAGATGGATTATATTTAAACAATTCTGTCACATTTTCTGGCCCTAATATTTCGATTGCAGTGAATATATGTCTTTTATGAAAAGTGAAATAGAGAGTTTTTATTGATTTTGCACCGTTATAACATACATTTTAATTTTCTGGATTTGATTGCAAATTTTTTTACTATCTAAGAAAATTCGAAGTTTTTTTTTGAAGAAGTGTAAATATTTTCTTCAGTTCTAAAACTGATCAATAAATTTCAGATACAACTATGATTTGATCGCCACTTAATCCACGAGTATTGCAAACATCAATTACCTCCTTACCTAGAGAAATATAGTGCTCTCGGTTTACAGTTCTATGTATTTATAGTCCATTCGTGTTTTTTTCTAAGTAGATTTAAAAAGAGTAACAGTTTCCTGTCAGATTTTCTGATGTTGTCTGCTCGACTACTATTGAAGTTTTCAATCTTTTTTCAGGTAATCTAGACCTAATGTTTGTTTGAGCTCTTAATTTTGATATCAAAATTTTACTTCATGTATTTATTTCTAATATAATTTGCCAATTCATTCCTATTTAATTTTTCTTTATTTAATGAATTTATTATGATATGAATTTATTAAAGAAAATTATACAAGATAAATATAGCTGATAAAAATATATTTAATAGGTGGATTCTGAATTATACTGATAATTTTAAATATAATTTTTTATTTTTATGAGTGAAAATTAAAAGAAGAATAAAATAAACTTCTCATCAATAAAAAAACCAATAAAAATAAATTTTAATATTTATGTAGTGAGTTTAGTAATTCACTTAATTTATTTCAATATAATTTCTTTTATCTCCACTCCAATTATCGCCAAATTGGCTTTTGAGTCTAAATTTATATATTAATTTTCAAAATTTTGTAATTATTCAAATATTAGCTCAATGCTAAATTTATCGTGAAAAAAGAAAAAAAATCAACTCTAAGCTTACTTCAACCGTATTTTGGTATTTTTAATTAATCTATAGAAGCCATGCTTATAGTTATAACACCTTTTTTATTTTCTAAATCCCTTACTAATTCCTAATAATAAACTATATTTTAAAATTTAGTTACTAAAACACATATTATTGTGTATTTATATCTTTCATTGAATATTAGCTTCCGTTAAAAAGAAATTTTAATTAAATCCACTTTTAATAGACGCTTTTTTTCAAAAATAAGTATAATTATTATACAAATATTTGATTTAAAAACGCTATTAAATCCTAATAGTTACTAAAACTCTGTCATGTTAGTTTTTTTATGATTTTGATGCATTTAAATTGAAAAACTAAGCCCGTTCTAATCTCTTCTCCCTTAATTCGTATATGTAAAAGTCTGATAAATAATAGAAGGAAATTAATACCAAACTAAAACCAATTAAAATAATTATTTTAAAC
This sequence comes from Smittium culicis, assembly GCA_001970855.1. Taxonomy (NCBI): domain Eukaryota; kingdom Fungi; phylum Kickxellomycota; class Harpellomycetes; order Harpellales; family Legeriomycetaceae; genus Smittium; species Smittium culicis. The sequence continues at coordinate 2,024 of LSSN01000117.1, forward strand.
TTTATTATCGATATTAGACCTAATTTTCCAGTTTTACAAATAAAAATATTTTCCCCTCAATATTTGAGCTTTTAAGATAGTTTTTTTAATCTGGTAATAAATAATTCATCCCCTTTCAAATCGCATATCGAAAATAAATCATGAATAATATATCAATTTTTGTGAAAATATCAATCAATTTCAGTAAAAATGCAAAATTAATATGTAAATACGCCGCAGAGTAGCTTCTTCAGTTATTAAATTGAATTTATATATAAGATGAAGAGGAAGCATAAAATGAAAGAAAAAGAAACGAAATTAGTATAAAGGGAAAATTAATCTAATCTAAAAAATTTCAATTCATTTTATTTTTTAAATTATACTTATATGAATGGATTCGTATTAAGTGTTACCATCTTTATTAATAAACGATCAAAGATTACAAGTAAAGTAAAAATAGAAATACCAATAAAGGTTTTTTTTTAAATTTTTTAAATTAGATGTTATGATACATATTCTGTATTCTGTATATCATTGTCATATTTTCTTTTGAAAAGGAAATCTACGAGCGATATTAGATTTTCAGAATTAATTATTCTAAAATGATTTCAGAAACTGCAGTCACAGAAAAATTTATCGCTAATGTTTTTTAAAGCAATAAGCCACCTTAGTTCTAAGGTTGAAAATCTGTATGTATTTATAGCTTTGGATCCTCAACCAGATGAGGGTCAATGAATTTCTTTTCCTGGCCTAAAAATAGCGCATAATGTATCACATAACTTGGAAGCCCGATTAAATCGATGACAGAAGACTTCTACAGAACCATCCTTAAAATAGAAGAGAAGAAGGAGTTGATATATTGATTCCCCAAGAGTAGAAATGTCTGATAATACCCTCAACATGATTGACTAAGCTGCTCCTGAAACTGTAAAGAAGGTATATTCACTATTTTATGCCATTCAAAAAGCACTCGCAATATTCCATTGTTTATAAACTACTTTATTCAAATTATTCTACATTAAAACACAGTATTGACAGTAGAAGACTCAGTGATGGATGTTTAAACATGCAAGAAGCATTATAGAAATTTAGAAATCGATCGCAACCCAAGCCAGGTTAGATAATTTACATAGCGAAATGGATTTCATATGTTAGCCCAAAAAAGAAGTAGAATCCGAAGTTAAGCCGTTAATTGTTAGTGAAAAATTTGAAACCAAGTTAGCAGCGTCAAAAATAGTAAAACGAGCTAGATTCAGATACCCCTATAGCGGGCGACACTAGGTTCAAGGAAAAAAGAGTCCTATCAGCTTAATACCAGAAACGGTGAAAAAAACTGATGCTTCAGAACCAAGATTGATTCCTGCTTCCTCCCGTGGAAAGTTTCAAAACTTATCCAGGGTTCGAGGTCGAGGAAGCCATTAACAGCTTCAGATTCTCTCTTATACGGGTGGCGACTCTTAGTGCTCAAGATAGCACAGTAAAATCTAAAGTAAAATATTTTAGCCCGTAAAATCGTAGAGATTTGGTCACAGATACCATTCAGAAATTCACAAAGGCACCATAAGGTGATTTTTATGGGACTGCAATCATTAAAAATGCATTATTAATGCAGAAAGAGAAAATCTAGCCACAAATCACGCAGAGCGTTTACTTGAAAAGTGCATCTTTGCTTGCGAAAAAGGCTATATAGGAAGCGGGAAAACAGAAATAAGTGTAACACAGCAATATTTTCTGCATTTCCAAGAAGACAGGATAACTTCAACAAGTTTTGACTTTATGGATCTGAACCAGAGCTTAGAGGAGAGAAATTTCTTGGCTAATTCTCTTCAATTTATCTGCTTATTGAAACTCCGAATGTATTACAAGATTTTAATGGATTTTAATGAAGTTTTTATACATATAATATTAAATAATACACGCAGAAAATACCTTAATTTTTTCAGGAATGCCCGGAATTATCAATTCAGAGTTCTAAAATTTGGACTGTTGTTGAGTACTCACAAGTTCAAAAAGATTATAAAATCCATATTAAGATAGGCGAGAATATTGAAGATCAAGGCATCTGATCGCTAGAACAGCTCCTTAATAACAGAGGAGTCAAGAAAAGCATTTTAGAAGAGCACAAAGATGCTGAAATTGAAGCTAACCTAGCTGAGGTATCCTATTAATACTAAAAAAACGAAATTAATCCCTTCTGAAATAATAATACATATAGAAGTGGCTAAGATACTTGGTATATGACATTGAAAGTTCTGGTATCGAACATCTGAGATCTGCGTCGATGAGCGGCAAAAATGATTAATTCAGGGAAAGAATGCCTCAGGATCCATTTAAGCTTAATAAGGAAATTTAAAGACATTTTTGTTGCTCTTCTTCTAAGGCGGTTAATTCTGCGACCTCTATTGGAATTGAAAAACCGACCCCAATAAAAAAACTAATCTTGAAAATCAACAATTTTCCTAACCTAGCTATTAACACAGAATCATCTGTTCTGGGGGGAAATTTTGAAAAAATGGAACAGTCAGTAATTCTTTCTGAAAACACCGGAAAAAGAATTTTTTTACGGACGAGAGCGATTCGGATTGAGGAATTATCATTGAGAACAAAAGTTATTTGTGTTCATACAGGAGTTCGGAAGATATATTAAACTCTAACTGAAAAAAGACTATTAGCATGTTTCCCCCCCCCCATTTATGCTGATTGAGATAGTATGAAATCGTGCATTAAATTATTCATAAATACCTTCAATCTGTGTTATGTGAGAAAGGTAGGTGGATTACGCAAAGTTCTAAAACATATTAGAGCGCATTTGGAACCATTTCGTATAGAAAAAAATAAAAAATAAAAAATACAAGTCTACTATGTCCTTTAACTTTAAACTACGCATTTTCTTCTGACAAGTTAACCGTGAAATCACATTATTCTATCTATAATTAGCTTATTTATGATTTAAAGAAGAGTTATTATATACATAATTTGGACCTCTTATAATTATCATAAAAATCTTAAAGTGTAGATTTATTTCAGCTGGTACACAGGTCTACAAGCTGTAGATCAGAATACGCTGAGACATGACTGGTACAAGTCAAAGAACCCATACTGCTACCCTCCCCTCCATGGAATCTTAAACCGAAAGTATTTTTAATGGCACTCCACGAGCGATTAAAGATGACTATGACCAAAAGAATGGAAGTTCAGGATATTTTTTTATGAAATAAAATCCCTATCAATTTCTCGTTCATAAATACAGGATACCTCCGAAGTGGTACCAGAACTGAAAAGCGGTAAAAAAATTCTAAAAAAGTACAAAAAATGTTTTCTCATGGATTGTAGGATCAGTGGAGCTCCGTAAAGTCGAAGGCGTCTCTAATAGCGCAATAACTCTTAAAAAAAATAGCATAAGATCAGTATAAAAAAATCGATTTAATACCCATTACTGAAAAATTTTATCGATTTGCATAAGATTTGATACGAAAGTTAAGTTATATCGGCTGTGAATGTGGTTAGATACTTTGTAGATATATATATCAAGTCAAATATTAGCTTCAGTACGATAAAGATCAACAATCATATATTTTTAAATTTATCATAATCAAAATAAATCAGAAAATATGGCTGTATGCGCAAAATTTTAACAGAAATAGACGAAAAACGCATAAAAAACTCTGTTGACCAAAAAAAGATATTTATCTAGTTATGTCTTACTTTAAATAAGTATAAAACAATAATATATTGGAAATTAAACTTCTAAATAGCATGGAATTTTTTTTGGCGGTATCTGGATTTATTCAGGCTAGTGACACAAAAAATTTGGTTTCTTCTTTCGGAGTTTACGGTTTTGATCTTGATATATTGAGAAAAAATAAACGCAAAATAAAAATAATTATGCTATTGTGTAATTGGGTAAAAATATAAAATTTAGAATTTCGTTTACGAAAAGAAAGTAAGGAATAATATTTTATTTAATGGTTGCGGTTTAGTTATTTTGGGCTTGTTGAAATAATATTGAAAATCTATTTCAGGGATTTTTTTTAAAGTTTTTAAGTTTTAAATTTTTATATTTTGCGAGAAAAAAATAGTCAGATTTTTCGAGGAAAAAATCAAATTTTGTCCAAAAGGTAGCTTTTATAGTATTTTGTATAACTATATCTGTATTTTTTTTAAACTAATATTTCCAATGGTATTTTGGCTTAATTTATGCTACTGATATTTGAAAAAATAAAAGTAAGCTTCCACCAATTAATACATAGTCTGGTTAATTTTAATTATTATTATTATATATTACTACTTTCTAGCCTTTATTATATACCTTAGACACAGTGTACTAGAACAATAGTCCTACCATTGAAAATACACATCGCATAGATGACTTTCAAACAAATGTAATTGACATCACGTATAAATAAGTGATTGTGTTATCTAAAGCAAAACGTAAAGACCGACCAATAATTAAGCCGTGTGAAATTAGCTCGCATCACGACGTGCTTTTAAGTCTTGTTGAAGCTTGTAAGGCAATTAAGGAAAGATGAAAGTGGAACTGTGCCCTAAATTCATATCAATAAAAAATCTATCCAGTTAAATATATTATTCAGATACACAGAGGAAAATACTAACTCTCTAACTGTAAATATTATGACAACAAAAATTCATAATATTTCTAATTTGATTAAAAGAAAATAAAGTGAACCTATCCCAAAGGCTAGTTATATTTCCGAATAGATAGCTGCAAACGCATTTGTTCCAGAATACTAAGTTTTAGCTCAGATCTTTTGGTCAAAATATGAGATATTAGTCAGCTATTATTGCATCTAAAGTAAAAAAAAAAATCTAACAGTAGATAATCATATTTTGATTTAGCCTTGTCGAATATTAGCTAATATTATACTAATAATGGGTTCATTAATTCTCGAGCTAGCAAATCCATTATAAGTTATTCCTTTGAGAAAAGATGATTAGAAATTTATAGTACGCACATTTAGCATTTAAATATAAATAATGTATATAAATCTTATCTATTTCTAATTTTTGATATTTTATTTAATATAGATGATTAGACTTAATTTGAATTCACCATTGGTATAAAGATAGTTAGTTTTTGTCAAGACTAATTAAATTTAGATCTTTTTATTTTATTTAATTTAATTTTATTTAAAATAAAACATAACATGGATCTTTTGTAAAGTAAATGATTAATTTTATAAAGTTATAAAGTAATTAAAAAACAAAGATAAAATTTTCATTTTCCCATAAAATAAAAATTCAATTAAAGTATGATATTTTATAAATATATATGTTTAATCATCAAGGTTACTCATAATAAACCAGATTCAAAAAATAATTTCTTCATTTTTTTCAAGGTATAAAGAAAATTTAATTAGTTGTATAAATATCCTTATAAATTTTGAATCTATATGACTATAGTTATAATTCTAAACATTTGTTTAGCTATCTGAATATAGGTTTTTATTTTATAAAATAGCTAAGATATTACATAACTAGTTATTTTTCAAAAGAAATAGTAAAAGTTTGTTATATTTTAAATTAGTTATATTTGATTTAGGATATCAAAAAATTTTGACAAGATTCAATTCAGTTGAATTTTATTGTTATCAAATTACTTTTGTTGTAAATATAATTGAAATTTTTTATAATTTTTATGATTTTAATTCAATAAACAAAAATAAATTCCAAACCCAAGATGTCTAAATATGAAGGTCATTCAGAAACTATAGAAGTTTTATTTCTTTTTATAAGTATATATTATCATCTGAAAAATTTTTCTCACAATATTATCACTTTGTAATTATAAATATATTTAGGTTCTTTTCCGTTAACGATTAGATTTAGAAAGTATTAATATCAATTTTTTTAATAAAAAAGTTAGTTATTCTGATTTAATTTCATAGTTGGTATATACGAAAATTCCCATATATTTTTATGAATATTTATACCTTTACATTATTTTGACACTAAAATAAGACTTTATGGTTTTATAAGAATCCAGAATGTATATTTTTTAGATTTATTTTATGGTTTAGCATTTCATTAATATGAATATAGGTTAATAAAATTTAATACAAATTAGTTAAGATTATATTAATTGATCTATTGCTAAATGTAAGCCCATAATAAATACCCAAAGGCTTAATTTCAATAGTGTTATTTTATTTTATAATGTAAATTCTTTTTATTTTACTTATCTGATAATATTTAACAATCGAGTTTTTTTTTTGTATATAATGATTTTATCTGACCTTTTATTCCTGTTCTGAAAACCCTTATATTCTCTAATTTAAGCATAGTTTGATTGTTAGTATTATTCATATATTACTTGATCTGATTAAGCATAAATTTATATTTTAACACTTTCACGTACGGTAGACTGGTTTTGATCTACAATGTAATACCAACAGCTTTCAATTAAAATTTTATAATTCCAAGTTTCTAAGAATCTTTGGTATATTGTAGCTATTCAACAAATGGTAAATTTCGTTAAAATATTAAAAGAATCAATACATAGATTTTTTTACAGAGTGTGTGGCGGAAAAGGGTTAAAATTTAAATTCCAAAAAGCATTAGCTTGTAAATAGTTTCTTATCCAAAAATAAAAATGAAATAGCTGTAAATATTAAAAATTTTGTCAAAATCTATAAAAACCATCATTTTTTGCCCCAGTTCATAAAAATATACTTTTTACTTTAATGATCAAATAACTAAATTAAAATGATCTAATCAATTAATTTTATCACGAATCTTAAAAATAATTCTACTTTTGAAACAGTAAAGCTTAAAAATTTACACTTTTTCTTTATTTTTAAATAAAATTAAAATAATAAAAAATTAAACTTACCTTAATTTACCCCCTTTTTTTTCACAAAGATTTTATTAAAAATCATTTATAAGTATACAAAAGGCTAATAAAAAATATTCAAAAAGTTATAAAAATATTAAAAAAGTAATTTTTCAACAGATCCCCCTCCGCCGCTCTAGCAGCTCCATACCCACTGCGAATTTTTTCAAGGATATCAAGATACTTGATTTATTTAAATTTAGTGAATTATGAATATAATTTAATAAGAAAAAGCTTTTTAATTAAATTATTTTATAGTTTTATAGTGTAAGCCTATTATCACAGAATCTTTTAAACTTTTATAGGTATTATATATAATGATGTATTTAAAGCTTTCTGTATTTTATTCAATGTAAATTAATTTATTATACATTATTCTCCTAAAAATAAATACTAAAATACAATTAATGGATTGTCTATCCAAATTCCATGAAGTTTTAACACATTTTCTGCTTTAAATTTAGTTTTTTACAAAATATCTATTCAATGGATCTTGTATAAATTCGAGTTTTAATTATGGGAATTTATATAAATATTTTTTATAATTTTTTGACTAAAATTGAAATCTTTTTACTGAATAAAGCTTCATACAGTAAAATTATTTAAGGAAAATTTATAGCTCATTATATGCATCAAATATTCCTATTCAACCGAATCAAATTAATAAAATCTCATCACAAGCTAAAAAATATATATTATGATTCTTGATTAATAAAATTTAGTTATAGATAAATTACATGATAAATAAATAAGTAATGAAATAAATAGTCAACTGAATAATATGATGGAATTTACTTTCAGATTATAGTCTAATTTTTATTGTAAACGATATAATTATATTTTATCTGAAAAAGTTTATAACGCGTGTTTTTATTACGGCATATGATAAATTATATTTATTAAAATCATTAACCTATGCTGGTTAATCTATGCAAAATAATTGTGCAATTTTTTTTATTAAAATTTATTAGAAATATTTTGTTAAATATCTGTTAATCAAGCTTTTATAATGAAAAATCTTTCAAACTGTATATTTTTAAATGCTAAAATTATGTATAAAGTAATCACAAATAAATAAATTAAGTTAGCGCAGTAAAAGTTAAAAGTTTTAAACTACTGTATGTTTGATAATTATAAAAATTAAAGCTTATTATAATTAATAAAAACATTATACTAACATGTGTCGTAGTAAAAACCTACCAGCCAATGATATGAAATTATTATTGATCTGAAATAGATAGTATTCAATGTTTTTTTTTCTTCTAACAAAGATCCAAGATTCTTATTTTACTAAGAGTTTTTTTTTCAACATCAAAATACTAACTTGATTGGATCTTTACCATTTTTATATAAAACTTATTTTTCTTTATTCAAACTATATTATTTTATTTATACTTATCACTATCATCATTTCTCTTTATTAAACATCATTTCTTACTAAAAGTAATAAATGTATATTATCACAATAAAGGTATAAAAACCCCTTCAAGAAATGATTTTTTATATCATTATCGAAAATTTTATACTGGAAAAAAAATTTAATAAAGTTTAAATTTAAAACTAAATAAAACTGATATTAAAAAAAATCTGCTTATTGAATAGTGAAACACTTATAGTGCCGTACCAGATTATAAACGGCGAAACATGTTGCTCCTCGTTTTATTTTATTTAACAGCTTAATTATATTGAAAAAAGATCAGATACAGTGAATTAAAGCAAAGTAGATATAAAAAATATTATAGCTGTATCAAGGCATAAAAAAATAATATCTTTACACATATAAATATCTTTTAAAATCTATCTAATGCGTACCAAATGATAATTAAAACAAGTCTACCATTAATAGATCTCATCTCATCTCATATTAATTTAAGTAGGCTGGGTGACTGAGTTAGATCATTAATGGAGCTAAGCTCGTTTTATCAATATAAAATTCGTTGAAAATATTTGATTTTAGTAAGAACCTACACCTAACAAGATTATTAAAAAATGGGCTCATATTCAAACGAGAGAATGATCGACTAGGTACTTTTGAAATAAGCTGCTATACTTCTAAAATCCGTAGTGCTACCTAAATTTGGATTTTATTAGTAGATTTTCTAAAAATGCTCCGAAAGAATCTGCTTCTCTCATTTCGAGATGATCCTCCTCTGAAATCTCTGTACTCTTAGCTGCACATCGTTGTCTTCAGTATTCCCAATTAAGGATAATGTATATCTAAGAGGAAAATTAGTATAGACGCTTCTAAAAGTACATTTAATAAGTAATAATATAACGTCAAAGAGTTTCTCTTGGAAAGTGCTATTCCTCGTTATAAAAAAAATAAACACAAACAGAATGTATTTCTTAAACATATTCAAAGCTTATATTTTCTAGACATTTGAAAACAAATAGGGTTAATTGAATAAGAGCTTTATTTTATTTTCGACAAGTAATATTCAATTTTAAAAAATGTGCTATATTTATTATCCAATACTTTTTTATATTTTAAATTAAAAATCTATTGAGACTCAAATGATATAATATTTCAATAAAAAAAAGTTTTTATTTAAGTATATCGATATCATCTTTTTAGTGATTTTTTGTATTTAAGGGAATAAACGATCAAATTTCAATTAAATTTATTTAAATTTTTTAGAAATTTGATTTATCGAGAATTTAATTTCATTTAGTTATTATTCGAAGAAGTAACTCATAAATTAAGAGGGTATTGGATTAGAAAGGGAAATAAAAATTAAGATGTATATTTTTTATATTTTGGAGTAAAGTAATATAATCTAGCCTATCGAATGCTTAATGTGTTTATGTTATAAGCATAATCAGGATTATATATTTATTAAAGGATGTTTTACTATTTTTTTAAACATAGTTTTCAAATAAAAAGAGATACTAAAAATTCCTTAAGAATATACTTTATTGGAATTAAAACTATAATATACTAGAAAGACCTGATTTAGTATTTAAAATAAACCTGGTTTATAATTAGGTTGTTTTTAAAATCAGAGCTTTTTTAATTTTAAAAATCTACAAGATTATTGAGAGCATCGGAGATTATTAAGCTAAAATATTGAATATCCGAACTTTTTTTAAAAGAATTAAATTTTTAATGTGATATAATCTCTATCATATAACTAAATTATCATATTTTTTTATTAGTTCACTCGATTCATAGATTTAATGAATTTGAAACAAATAAAATCACATTTATCATATTCTCATATCCTTGAAGCTTTATAAATAGCCAGAATCGATTTTTTAATCTAGAAATCTACCATAAAAAAATAAAGAATTATTTTATTTATAATAATACTCAGATCTTAAAATTATCTGAATATTTTTTAGATAATACAAAGTAAGCAATATTTAATTGCTATGATGCATATAAAAATAAAATACTTAAATATAATGGACCTCTGGTATTAATTCAAACGGGAATAAAAAAATAATTAGTAAATAATACTATCAATTAGTTAATCTTCGATACAAAATTCATAATATCGATTGGGTTTCAATAAATTGATATCAGGGATTGTAATACACTCTAAATAGCTTTTTACCCAAAGTAATAGATAAAAATTGATATTGAGAGCGCTATTTAATTAGAATATTTCTAAAAAGTTAAACCTTAGAAATCTAATTGAGCTTATAAAGCGCATAAATATTATTATTTGCCACCATTTTTATAACTATTATTTTTACATTTTCATATTTGTATTTTATTTACTGCTATTTAAAATATAAAATTTTTCAAAATTTGATCAAGTTTATTAAATAAATACTTACGTCAACTAAAAAAATTTTTTCTAGATTTTGATCCAAAGAACTCCTTTTTTTTATTTTATTTCTTTTTGATAGTTTGTGATTTGTTTGGTTTTATTAAAATAAGTGCGTTCCCAATTAAATTCTTCATATTATGTAAATATTATAGATAAAATAATAGGTACTAAGCATATCCAACTTTTTATTAATACTATATTTGTTTAAAAATTCATTTATATCCCATTCTAAAATATAATTAAAGCAATTAATGCTCACTCGCTACTGTTAAATAGTCTTCAAAAAAGTTGATATTATTTCTTGTATCAAATTAAAGCTTTTTTAGATCAAAAAAGAGCAATTCATCTTTAATTAAATTTTAATCTTTAGATTATTATTTTTAGTTTCCATGAAAGAATTTTATGCTTTCGACTATAATTCGTATTAAACAATATAGAAATCTTTCTAATTTATTTTTATATTTATATCTTTTTTTGTTTAATATTTTCATTGTTTATTCAAAATAATCATTTTTTGTTTAACGTAAATATTCCTGGTACATTTAGTGGATTTAAATTTAAATTTATTTATTAAATGAATAGACTTACTTTATAAGAAAAACTTTCGATAAGAGATAATCATTTCAATTTTTTTCTATTACTGGTAAAAAAATGAATAGGTAAGGGGTAAGAAACTAAGAAATTGAACTATTCTTGAAAATAATAAAGAATTTTGAAATATCTTTTTTTTGGGTATGAATAATAAATTTATTTAAATAAATTTCGGTCAGCTTATTAATTTATAGTCCCTATTTACTTATATAGGATCTGATTTGCTTAAAAAAAAAACAATTAATATCAGCTCGACATATGAAGAGATGTAAAAAATTTATAATTTTTTTTTTTTTTGCAAATTTTGCATTATTAAACCTTTCATCCTTAGTATCTATCGTCGAGTAACTAAATCATCAATTCTAAGATCATATATTTTTTTATTTAAAAATATTTGAAGTGTTAAGATATTATTTATTAAATAGTGGTGAGATTGTATATGGCTGAAATTAAAGTAAATTATCTTGAATTATTTTTGCAAAATGATTAATCACGTCGATTAAAAAAAAGATATACTAAAATATTTTTTTATTTTATGAACTAGAATTAAAAAGAAATACAATAAACTAAAATTAAAATTAACTGGTTTAGAAAGAATAGTGAAAGTATAAATTTTAGTTTTTAAAAAACTAAATGCTTGGATTAAATATATATTTATATAAAACTAATTACTTATTCATAAAATGTTTCAGAAATAAACTAGAAAAATCTAAGTTTTATAAATTATGTGCAACTAAAAATTCCAAGTTGTTTTCGTTTTCTTTTTTTCAAAGTTCAGTAATCAAAAAAGTACATTTTTAATTGTCGGGATTTTTCTTATTAAAAATCAAAACTATGTTTAATAAACTCTAAGAAGAAAAAAAAGTCAAAATTTTAGCTCTTTTGAAACCAATTTATTTAATGGTCAATAAAATTCGCAAGATGTATACATTAAGTTTTATTTTTTTTTATTATTTGTAACCATTCCCACACAAATACACATATGCAATAAATAACAGCTCTTTTATGAATTTGTAAACTTTTTGGAGATTTTCTTTTATTAGTGAATAGAAATGTGGATACTCGGATCTAAATCGAATAATACTAATATCACTTATTTTAATCTAGAAATTATAGCAATGTGATTTAAAAATTAAGCTTTATTTATAAAATTCTTGATAAACCTGTTATTATTATAATTTTATTTGCGATTATAAAATTCTTATAATAACAACATAGAATATGAATAGCTTGATATTGGCTAATCAACAGAAAAACCATAAATTAGTCAAAAATCTTCCTATTTTTTTAATGTGCGAGCAATATGATATTTTTTTTAAAATTAGACATTCTTGTTTCATCCAAAAAATATTTAAATAAAAAAAATTCAGTTCTACCATTTGATTTGGTCCAAGATTCGGTTTTTCAATTGAAATCGATGTTTATACAATTAAAGCTCGCAACAATATATTCTCGTGGCTTAAAAATAAAATAAAAAAATTTAATGAATAATGATTGTACTTTTTAACCATGTAAATAAATTATTACTGAAACATTTAATATTGTGAAATTGACAAACAAAATTAAATGCTATAGAAAAATATTTCAACAAGTATTGTGCAGTGTTTTAATTTATACTTTTTTTTTTTTTTAGTAATACCATTAAAAAACTGTATGCATAATCCTGTTTTATATTTTCTGGAATAAATATATAACATTCTATATCTAAACATGGGTAAACACTATCCACATATTTACCGATAAAAGTGATAAATGCCATTGGGAATCTTATGGATTTATTATAACTTGCTTTAGCGCCATAAATTTTACTTTTTGGGAGTTGAAATAATAAAAATAAATTATTATGCATATTGATCGCTGTTCTTACAAAAACAAGATAATCTAAACTACATGTATCAATATATCGAGATTAAAATGATTACAAAGCACTGTGTGTAAATATACTAGTTTTATAACTCAATTTACGATTAGCTTAATTCTTTTAAAGTAAATGTATTTATTTAATATATACCAAAATACTTGCTATAAGTTTATAATATTTTTCATCTGTTTAAATTTGAACCATCTTATAACAAAGTTTAATGAATAAATAAGTGTTTTTAAAGCCTTTTATTTTTCTAAAGGGAGTTGTATATAAATAGCACAAAATAGCCAAGGTTATCAACTAAAATATGTTATTACATTTGTGATATATAGCTAAAATTTCAAATTTCAAAATATAATTGATAAAATATAATATAATATAGTTCACATATTAAAATGACAACTCTTTATAACTCAAGAAGCAAGCCTAGAAAAAGTAATGACGAAAAGCTGGTTTTTATTAACTATAAATGTCCAAATGAGTATTCAGTCGATTCACATATCAAATCAATATGTGGTAGATCAAATACAAATTTAAATTTTGGAGAAGTAAAACCAGGAACTGCTGAAAGAATTATTGAACTTCAAGAATCTCATTCTATAGATTCAAAGTACGAAAAAGGCTTATATTTTTTCACTGATCCTATTTTAAGTGAGGAAGAATATAAATTTAACGAAAATAGGAATGTTTTTCATCAATACCATAAAGCTTTGCCGTTATCTAAATCTCCAGACAACCAAATATCATCAGAAAACTTGAATCTCGCTGATCATTTTAATAAACTTAGCCCAAAAATAAAAACTATAGAAAAAGAGCCGATATGCATTACAAGTAAAAAGAAGGAATTTGAAAACAATTTTTTTGGCTTAGATAAATATGACATTAAACTTGGGTCCAATAAAGTTTCAAACAATGATAATAGTTTAAGTTATAGTGAAAATATAAGAAAAAATTTATACCAAGCTGGGATATGTAAAAATGATGACGATAATCATAAAAAATATTATACCAACACTTTAGAATTTTTAAAAACTAATCGAAACGCCTCTAGTTTAATTGAATGCATTTCTTCCATTAACCAAAATTGTGGTGAAAAAATAAAAACACAAAAAAATAAGTATAATTTTCTAAGAAAAGAAAGTACAAATGACCTTGAAATAGAATCGAATATATCTTTATTTAAAAATCTAAATGAATTTGAAAAAAAAGAACCTGAATATGACTATGTTGATAGTAATTTAAATGGAGTTTCCGTGTATTCAAATCACTATGAATACACCAACAGCACAAGCTTAGCTGATTTTGGGACTGTTATAAATAACATAATAGAATCAAAAAATACTAAAGCTGTTGGCACTGAAAATAAAAGTAATCTGAAGCTCAAATTAAAAAAATCCTTTAGTAAAAATTCAATAGAATATATAATTGATTAATTTTTTTAAATTTAATGCTTTAATTTAAAATAAAAAAGATAAAATAAATTTCTCCTAACTTATTTGTGTATGAATTTAATTGAATCCAGTGTATATTTCTACTGAGTTAAAATATGTATTTTAAAGGATTTTGAAATCGAATTTCTAAAAGCTTCGATCAATTGTAGATATCGCCCATGCAATTTCTAAAAAAAATTTCGTGATGCGATGGAAAAAAAAAAATTTTTTTTTTGGATTACATAAGTGCAACCCAAAGTTGATTCTAAATGTACAGTAAAACCTCTGAGATATCAACAGCTATTTTTGCCCCACTTTGGCCCAAATGTCCTCTCAGATAGCAATTTGAGATCTGAGAGGTTTTTTAATGATAAAAATAGCTAGCAAGGAACTAGCTACAAATTGAATAAAAAAAAAATCAAGAATTCTAAATATAATAATTTGATTTGTTTATTTTTTTATTAAAAAAAAAGCAAAACTTAATTCTTCAAGTACATATTTTGTTGCTATCTTAGAAATTGTATTTTGGCTCATTTTACAGCCACTTTACAACAGAACTGCGAATTGCCCTCTTAGAGTACAATTGATAATAGGCCAAACTATTTACAATATAAATAGCCAATTGACAAATAAAATTTTCTAAAAGTTGCAAACTTAATTTAATTAGCCTATAAAATCGCTTTAATAAGAGTGGGGTATACTTCAAACAATAAAGCAATGTTTTTTCAATTTAAAATTCATAAAGTTGCTATCTTAGAGGTTTGCAATCTCAAGGTGTTGCCATCTTAGAGGTTTTACTGTATCAACCAAAATTATTCATTAGTTCAATCAATTTTCTACAAGTCTCAAAGCTGATTCTAATTTACCAAAACAGTTTTCTATAAGTTCCGAAGTTGATTCTAATTGACTCGAGTAGTTTTCTAATATATCCAAATATTGTTCAAACGCTCATAATTGACTAATAAAACAATTTTAACACCATATAAATCCCTTTTCCATTTCTTTTATTAAATCCTTGAATTTTTTACTTTTCAGTTTTATATAATAAAATAAAATAATCATAATTTTTTTTTAATATATTTATAGATATACTTAATTACTAAACGTGCACACAAAATCTAGCTTATACATCTTGCAACTGAAACGGTCATTGTAAATAACTTGAAAATATATTACAATTTCAAAAATTTTAATATTTTGATAAAATGCTATTCAAATATTTAGCTAAATAAAGAGTTGTTATACCGCTTTAGATTTATCGTACTTTATTTTTTAATTTTATTTTAATTCTGTAATAATAATATAGTAAATGTTAAATAAATATTTTTAAATGAGCACAAATTTTAAACTGTTAATTTTAAACAGTTTGTTTAGGTTCTAATAAAGTTATGGTAATAATTAAAAAATAAACGTTTTGAAAAAATATTACTAAGGTATAAGTAAAAAAAAACACAAATTGATTTTATAAAGAATTTAGTAAAATTTATTTTTATTTAATTGAATCAATCTAATTAACTCTTTCATGGGCGGTATAATGTAATCGAGAATCAATATATAAGCAACTATTTTCTATAACAGAATTCTAATTCTGTGAATCATTCATCTATTGGTTTATAGCAAAGTACCAGCGAATAATAATTTTCTTTTAAAATTATTGAATCAATAAATTCGCTTCATTAAAAAGCATTGGAGGGGAAAGGGTTAAAGCAGATTTTTTAGCGTATCATTAACATACTAGAATATTTTTTGAGTCAATTAGAATCAACTTTGAAACTAGTAGAAAATCGATTGATAAATTTATAATCGTTTTTTGGTTATACTTATGTAATCCAAAAAAAAAAAAAACTTTTTCCATCGAGACACGGAATTTTTTTTTTAGAAATTACATGGGCGATATCTACAATTGATCGAAGCTTTTAGAAATTTGATTTCAAAACCCTATATAACTTTATTTAAGATTAATCGAGCCCTAAAGGGCTCGATTAAT
>LSSN01000120.1:0-22596 GCA_001970855.1 Smittium culicis
TGTTAGCAAATGAAATCATCAATTAGTAAAATTATCTAATGCATAATAATCAATGCTTATGATAATGTATTAGTGGATAGATAATCATGAATTATTTAATGCATAATAATCCAATCCTATACTGGTCTATTAGTGGATAGATAATCATAGATTATTTAATGCATAAAATTATTAGTAACACAATGATCGATAATCGAATAAGGTTTGCTACAGAGATAAACAAAGAGCTTCAAAGAATAAAGCTCTACATAAATAGAATAGCTACAATAATTATTATACTTTTAAAACACTATTTTTTCGGCAACCTAAATTGTATAAAAGGGGCGCCAAAGTTATTTATAATATTTTCTTCAGTGGTTATCGCTAATAAATATTTTCCCATTCCTATTCTTATATATTATTTAAAAGCTTACAAAGCTAACAGTTTTGTTGTAAAAATGAATCTTACAATACAAAGACTGTCTTTTCCCCTTGTGGTTTTTGGTTAATCTCAATAACATATTATTTATATTTATATATATTAATCAATTTATTTTGTGCAACGTGAATGCGTGCCACATGACACATATTCACGTTAACTCTAGAATACCAATACTGGATTCTACAGCTATAAATACCTCGAGACAGTAAGTCTGGCCCGAGGAGAACTTTTATTATTTTGAAAGAAGATTTTATTTTCTTCTAGTTTTCCTAACTATCAAATATTAACCTCTTAATAAAACTTTATAATTAAATTCAATTCTTAAATCTATTTTGCTTGTCGTGAGTGGATGAATAATTACAATCATCCTCTCATACTATAAGAGTCTATAACTAGTATAAGACTCTTTTGTAGAGCTAGGCGTTGTATAAAAAATTTTATACGACAATTTTGGTGATATTTTATATTATTCATATTACAGCTATTTCATGCATGGTTTTTAGGATAATATCGCTAATATTTATCTTCTTATTATTATATTTTTAATTGTACTATTTTTTCCTAAGAAGAAAGCCTATCAAAGAGCTTCTTTTACATTTATTTTTAAAGAAAATAAATTAAAAATAACAGGGAAAAAAAGAAATTATAATGTTGCTCTAAATATATCTATTTATTTTGTCTAATTGTTTAACCACAGCTGTCGTGGAATATTGTCCTGTTATCATTGTTTTTTTTTGAACCATTTAGTTTTTATCTTTAACAATTTCGATTTTTTACCATCGCTATTACATCCATTCGTGTCATCCATAATTCTTAACTTTACTTTATCCTTTCAGGTGTTAAGTAAAGTATACAGGTCTGTATCAGTCTGGTTCAAATT
The DNA here is from genome assembly GCA_001970855.1 of Smittium culicis. NCBI lineage: Eukaryota > Fungi > Kickxellomycota > Harpellomycetes > Harpellales > Legeriomycetaceae > Smittium > Smittium culicis. The sequence continues at coordinate 1,302 of LSSN01000120.1, forward strand.
TAGCTGAGTTCTGGCTAGATTCAATTCCCAAATTGCCTTGGCACATAAAATGCTATGGTTTAGGATGTGTTTATTAAATTTTACTAGCATGTTCATTATGTCAAATTTGTTGATATTGAATAAATAAGTATTGTTGGTGTGATAAGAAATACGTTTAAAAAATGGGGCTATTAATTCCCAATAAGACTTTTCCTTCACACATTGAAAGAAAATATGTTTAGTGTCTTCTTTCTCAAAGCAATGCATGCATTTATTATTTGTTTGCGTATTAACTATCGCCATATTCTTTTCTGTCCATAAACTATTATGGTAAATGAAACTGTACTATTTTGATGCATACAATTATTACGTGTATCTATTTTTAACATATTACACGTCAATTGCAATGTAATTAATTTTATTCTTTAATTAATTATTCTTAATGACGTATAACCGCACTAATTACTATCTAGTAATATATAGTGACTTGTAATATATAAATGTTACAAAACATGATAAATAAAAAGAATAACTTCTATATATACCTTAATTAAAGACATATGAATAGGGGAAGAAAAAAAATATGAAAATTATATTATAATTATCTTCATCTTATAACTAATAAAATACTAAATAACTTTTATTATTAAAATTTTAAGATTAAATATTTAACATAAAATTAATAATATTGTGATCCTATTCACTATAAAACTACATCTAAAATGAGAAGCTAGATCTATTATAAGCTATTTAAGAACTAATTTAAGAACTAATTTAAGAACTAATTTAAGAACTAATTTTAGTATAAAAGCTAATAGTTATACAACATTGTGTCACTTGAAAAAAATAAACTCATAAAAATAGAATTAATTAAAAGAATTATTGTGGATTTTTCTCTGCGTGGTTTACATGCAGTAATATTTAATGTTGATGTCATTGATTTTGGTAAGAATTCCATAATCATAAATTCTGAGCTTACTTATAACATAATTTAATTTTAATTTGAACTAGATAATAGATAATAGATAATAGATAATAGATAATAGATAATAGATAATAGATAATAGATAATAGATAATAGATAATAGATAATAGATAATAGATAATAGATAATAGATAATAGATAATAGATAATAAAATAACTCCTTATAAAATTTTACAGAAGATTAGTGATAAAAATTTAATAAAACTAATAACTATAAGAATACATAATACAATTTCCCACTCTTTGAGCTATATTTCAACATGAATTAAAAATATACACGAAATTTATGGTAGAACTATTGTGGAATCAGCTAAATAATTTCATATTGACTAATAGATTGTACTCATAGAATCTTACTTGAACTTATTGAAGCAAACTGAAACTTACCGAAACCGACTGAAATTTACTGAAACCATCCTAGAAATATTGAAAATACAGGGAAAACAGATAAATAATCTTACCAATAATTTTATCTACTATTTTATTTAAAAATTTACGAAAATTTGCAAGATTTTCTAAATTCATGCAAGCGATATTAAAAGAAAAAAAAATATACAGCACCTAGAATGACTAAAATCAAATCTCAATTACAACTTATAGAGCTTAGTGTTTTTAATGGATCACTTGAACATGACCTCGAAAGTGAATTAAAAAGTTTGAACTGTATATGAAACGCAAACAATTTTTGGAAAATGATTATACCCAATTTGTGGAAATCTATTTGAAAGATAATTTAGTGTATCGCTATAACGTATACGGTGCAAATATAGATAGCTCGCACGAATTTAAATAATTTTTATAGAGTTCTTTTATGGGAAAGATTGCTGCTTGCTGTTAGGAAAGAACTGAAATAATAAAATCAATGCGGTGTATCAATCATGGAATTATCTTAAAAATTACAAATATTATTTAAAGCAGCGAAAGTAACCGATTCAAAAGTAAAAATCAAATATTTCATAGTTTCAGTTGACCCATCTTATAGAAAATCTATAACTCAATAGTAATGAAGGATTTTTGAAGAGTTATTGCACATCTCTGTGAAAAATCAAACAACTTGAGATCCTCTGCAGCGAATAATTGTAGTCTTTTGAATCTTAAAATATCGATGATACTGGATGAATCGTAAGTTTAAAACCAGAAATATCTAGTCCAGAAAAAAAATGACAACATAAAAAATTTAATTTCGTATATTAAAGACATAAATAAATCAGACCCAATGTGCGAAACTCTTAATAAGAAATTTGACGAAATAAACTTGAACCTGATAAAAACTGTAAAAACCATTCAAAAAGTTCTTATAGACAGGTCTAATTATACTATAAGATGAAATAATAGAACTTATAACCATCATTGGTCAGGAAACTACACTAATAGAGATCACTTTATGAGAATCTGTTATTGCTTTTATTGTTTCGAACACAGGCACATACAAGCAAATTTTCCAAAAAGAAAAAATTTAAATTTAATATTTCCAATAAAGAAAATATTATGGGGAGTAAGTTTATTCCACAAAAAAAACCAGTAAACTGTATGTAATTGATTGACCCACATTAAATAAAGGAAAATTTCCCCGACACTAATCCACCTTAATCCGAATTATACTTAGCACAAAAACGCAAATTTGATATACAGAAAGTAGGAATAGATAAAAAGCACAAAATAAATGCTAATAAAAACTAAAATCAAACTGTGGTCAGTATTAAAGAAATAAAGAAGCCCGTAATAAGAAAGGCGAATAAAAAGACCAAATTTACATCTAAAGATGTGCCATATTCAATAAAAAAAGAACTTACCAATACAAGTGCAAAAATTAACTTGGAACAGCTATTATAAAATTCCCTACGGATAAGAAAAGAATTGATAAATTACTTCAGAAAGGAGAATGAATTAGAAATTAACAATATTAATAGATCTAATGAGTTGAATGCAAAATTTAAGACTAAACTGAATGATTTAGGCAGAAATCACTGGGCGTTATTGGATACTGGTGCAGCATGTTCCGTTATCTCATCATCATTTGTACAACACATATGATTAATTGTTGACAATAAAACCTATCGGCTAACAGTAGCAGCGGATGGAAAGCGAAACACAGTAGAAATGATAATATTCGAATTATCTATAATTATTGCTGGAAGAGATTTTCCAATTGATATTATAGTTTTAAATCAGAACCTAAAAAATCTCATACTAGTTACAAATAAGATAAAAAGAAATATTGCTATCATATTTATAAATTGTAACCAATTAGTTTTTTCTAGAGATGAATATGACATAATATTGACCAAATCAGTAAGAAAATAATAGTATGCTAGAAATTAAGATGAAAATTTATAATTTATGGAACAGGTGTGGAAGGTAATAAAATTGATTATGAAAATGAAGAATTGAAAAAATTATTAACTCAATAAAGACATTTTGGCGACCGAAGTCACTGATACTATGCAAACTGATGCAATAGAGCACTATATTAAAACTGGGGATGCGAATCCAGTAAAAATAAACCTTATATAATACCACATCATATCAGATCATTGGTTCAAGAGGGACTGTCTAATATGGAAAAAAAAAATCAATATTATCTCTTTGTATATCAGATTGGTGTACAAAAGTAGTGGCAGTATGGAAAAAGAATGGTAAAATTAGGATATTTTTTGACTATAGATAGCTTAATTATGTTACCTAAAATGATCAATACCACTTAAATATAATACAAGGTATGTTTTACGCCCTCTCTAGATCGAAAATATACAGCTTATTTTATGCGCTTTCAGGTTTCTGAAAGGCTAAAATGAAGCTAGAAGATAGGAACAAAACAGCTTTTGCGATACCTGGATGAGGAATTTATAGTAAAAATTTAATCCTGATTCGATAATTTAACAGCTTTAAACATTCCAAAAAAACTTCGGGAAACTTTAAGAGGTGCTCTTTTGATTTCTTAATTAGTTTTCATTCATGATTTTGTAGTGTATTTTGATCGTATAGAACATAATTTGTAATATCTTAAGACCATGTTTGAACTACAGAAGAAAATAAATCAAAATTTCACAAAGAATAATTCAATTTGGGAGAATAAGACTTGAATTTCTCGGTCACGTTATATAAAATGATAGAATAGGCACAAGATCAGGTAAAGTAGAACATTTAAGGCAATTGAAAGGCTCGAAAAATCTAAAGCTTCCACCATTTCTTGGATTTACAGGTTACTACAGAAAAATTTCTCTGGAGTACGAAGAAAATGCGAGACCTTAACATTATCTCCTCAAAAAATATAAGAAATAATAATAAACTAAAAAATTTCGAAAATGCAGTCGAATAAATTAAAAATTCGATCACAGAGACTCCAATATTAGTACATCCAAACTGGAGTGTAAATTTTATCTAAAAAATGATACCTCGATTAAATTTTTAGGTGAAATACTTCTACGAAAGGTAAACGGTTGATAATACGCTGTATAATTCACAAGACAAACTCATAAGTACACAGAAAAAAATTGCTCCGTTACATATATAGAAGAATTATTCGTAATATAGGCAGTGAAAAAAATTAGGTACTATTTATGAAGTAGAAAATTTAAAATGTTTACTGGCCATTATATGTTATTAAAAACATTAGATTCTAGTGACCACACTGATGATTATCAATATAGTCTATAATTTTAAGGAAGTACGAATACATCATTGAACATAGAAAAGGATGCAATAATCCTTCTGAAATTTCATCTAAGAATAATAGATTTTCCTCACAATCCAGAGGTAAGAATGGTAAAACGAAGCTATAAGTTTTCTCATTGGATTTTCTTAGCCTCATATAGTATAAGAAGAATATACCTGGCGGTAATTATCCAGAAGGTGAAGATGTAAAATTATAACAAATATGCGCAAAACGGGATACAAGTAATCGATAGAAGCACTTTTTGTTTTCCATGATGTTTTAATTGGATATAGATACTTTATTTAATTCTTTTAAAATAAGACTAATTTAATCTTTAAACAAAATGGGGGATTTATTTCTTGATAAAAATGCCTCACTTTTCTGAAGTGGAAATACTTTCACTTTTATACCATTTTCCTGATGAAAAATGTCACTACTATAAAAATATAAAGATAAAATTTAAGTTAAATAAAACTTGCATATTCTTAATTGCTATATAAATAATCTAGTAGTGTCTAGACTACAAGCTAGACCCTTCATAAATTAACTAATTCATTTTTAATATATATAGCATATGCAAATCAGCTATAGCAATGAGTCTTAGAACTCCACAACTGAAGCAGATAAATTATTAAATAATTCAAAGATATTTGGAAAATTCGAGGCGTTGAATGAAAATATGCACATGGAACTATTCATAGAACGCATTAATAAAAATATGAAGGAATTAAAAATAGTTTCAAGATAGTAAAGAGATTATAAACAGGAATAAAAAAATTTGACTCGATCAAACAATTCGTGTCTCAATTCGGTTTATTCCAGAGGTATAAATGTGGACCTAGGAGAATAATCTAAATTAGTCCAAATAGTGCGACTGAACCTTTTGGAATATTATGATTAGATTTTGTTCCGATATCAAAGATATCATGCGATGGAAAAAAATATTTCTGACTGCTATAGAATACTTAGCTAAGAGGACAATATTCAGAACAAAAAAAGACATTGAATCACAAAAGGTAGTTAATTTTCTGTATTATGATGTTGCACAACATTATTTAATACCAAGATAGCTGAATACTTATAGAGGAAGAAATTTTGCAAGCGATAATGCAGAAAATTTTTATAATTTTTTAAACGTTTAGCATAAGCAAACAAATTAATAAAGACCTAATCCTAATGGGAAAATAGAGCGATTAAATCAAAGTATAAAATGTGTGTTTTCAAAAATTTGTGAATCTGACCAAGATAATTGGGATAAATGCATTTGGAAAATGATGCTAACTTTAAGAACAATGAAAATTCGAATCACAAAGTATAGTCGATCAGAATTAATACACCAAATTATAATCATAACCCCTGTAGCTTGGATAACTTAGAAGTGAAAATGACGAAATCAATAAAGTCATATTTGTAAGGATAAAACTTATCGACATCTAAATTCTTGAAATGAGACTTAAAAAATTTAACTCATCAGTAAAAAATAAAAAATACGAAGCGAGAAAGTATAAAGAAAACATAAAAATATTAAATTTAAATTTGGCGATAAAATAATTAATAAAATCGAGGTATGAGATAAATTATGGTCAAAATGTGAAGGGTGATATACTATATATTATGTAAATGAAGGGAAATAATACTTTTTTCAGGGTATGAATGGAAATAGAGACCTACTGTACCTCTATAGTTTAAAAATTTGAAATTAATCAGAAATATGATCCCAAAAATGAAACCAAGCGGATAATAACAACTTTAAGACGATTCAAATAGAATAGTAATAATTTATCTAAAAGACCAAACTTGTTCGAAGGAGTTGGGTTTATCGTATGAAAAATAAATAGTCATAAAAATGGTAACAATTGAAAGCATGATTGGCGGATTTTCCATGCGTGGTTTAAATCTAAATTTTAAAAAATTGATGTTACTCGCTTAGATAAAAATTTCATAATCATGAGTTATAACTATCTTATAAATAAATTTTTATTTAATTATTTAACTCAGTACAATATAAAAAAACAACGCCTTTAGAATATATACAAAAGATCAGTGATACAAATTAAATAAAATCTTTAATTATAAAAAAATAAAATACAGGTCACACCAGTTGGACTATATTTTAATACGAAACTAAAATATACCCGAAAATTTTTTCGAGAAAAAAGCTAATGTTCAATAATTATCCAAGTTAAGATTATCACATATTAGCTGAAAAGGTTGCTATTAGACTTTTTTTTTTTTGTAGGAAAGAATTTCTAAAAGAATTGTCGTGTATCATATTTTTTATATAATCTGCTTAGCTTTTTTATATGTATCATTTTTTAAATTAGTTTGTTCATAAATATCTTTCATTTATTTTACGCATTCCTCCGAAAATTAACACGCAGTAGCAGTAGGCTCATTTAATGCTGCTAAGATTTGACACAATTTGGTTTAGCCAATTTAAATATTTGTTTCATGTAGTAAATATATGCAGCTGTGATTTATTGAACTATAAGGATATTTAAAGTTTTTGTGAAAATAAGCGTAAATGGTTTTTGGATGATTTTTTTAATGAAAAAGAATCAAATAATTCCAATATGAAGCGTTTATTTATTCGAAGCAGTTTTAAATTATTACAATAAATAAATATTTAAAATCAAGATAAAGATTTAAGAATAGAAATAAATGCAATTAAAAAAATTAGCAAGTATTATATTTTATTACTATGTTTGAAAGCTATTATTAGTTAATGGATAATAGATGAGATTTTCCTATTTATTTTTTTTTACAAAGGGTTACTTTTGTATTTTAGTTATTTGTAATATATTTAATTTTATTTGTACAACTTTGATAGAATATGGCAATATTATAATTTAAACAAGTGATTAAAAAATACTAAACGAGATATCTTGCTTCAAGAAAAAAAATCAGAGGGATTTTCATCAGCTCGCTTGTTTTATTTTTTCTATAATAGAAAAATATATTAATAAAATAAGAATCGATGATAATATGTTATCACCATTAATATTTTAGCTGTAACAAATATCAATGGTATTATCCGTGAGTAATGTTTATTTTATTTTATTTTATTTTTTTCAGAGATTTTATTAAACATAATATAAAAGTATACAAAAGACTAATAAAAAATATTTAAAAAGTTAAAAAAATATTCCAAAAATAATTTTTCAACCAACCCCCCTCCGCCGCTCTAGCAGCTCCATACCCACTGGGGATTGGGTTCAAAAGAGTTTTGATCTTTAATGCTACTAAATTTAATCTAAATTATGTAAATTATATAAAATATCATATAGTAATTAGTTAAAAGGATAAAAAATATTGGTTTTCTAGAGAAATTATTTTGGATCTCTATCAGGGTCACCTGGACCTAAAGCTGCAATGGTATGAGATCCTAATAGGTAGGCATATAATTGATTGAGATTAATTTATACCAAATTTTGCTTATTTTTTATTATAATTATTATTTTCAATAAAGTTTATTAAAGAATAAAAAACTTTATATGCATCATACTTATAGAGAACCGGTTCAAGATAGCTAGAACCTATTAATACCATCATTAATTAACGTTTTTATTTTTTTAATTTATTTTTTTAAGGAATTTATTGAAACAGGACTAAAACATATTTAAAATAAAAATTAACTATTTAAAAAATATTACATAAAAAATACGCTTAGCCAACTCCACTCCGGTCCTGTAGGGACTCTTTATCTGTTAGGCGTCGATTCAAGGGGGTTGATGAACATTTAATTTTCTCAAGAATCAATGTTTGGTGTAAAGAGATGGCCTCCAGGAATTTTGCTGTTGCCAATACAATTTTGGTGGCTGGAGTGTCGGAACCTTTGTAGATAGCAGACGAGCTAAGTTTTAACTCCTTATCCGGGAGCTTGCAAACTAACCTCTGCGAGATTGAAGAAGGCGCATAGAGTTTTTTTATTTCCTTGAAACTTTAACATCATTTATTATACAGAACTTCATGCAATTGAATTATAAAGAAGTGATTTTCCTAAAAGATTCAAAACATAAACATAATGAATCTATATTTACAAAAAAATAAAATAGGAGAGTGAGGATATGTAGATGATAATTAGTGTGATTCGGTATATAATTAAATTGAAAAAAAAATTATAAATAAATATTATGGGTAGTGTATTAAATAGTTAATAGAGTGGGAAATTAAAATATATGTTGATTAATGGGGAAAGTGAAAAACCATAAGATTTTTTCAGATTAAATAATAAACTAGTTGCAAGTAACTTCAGGGGCGCACCAGCTATAGCATAAAATATATAGTATTATTTGAAGTATTTTCAATTATTATCGCAGAAATATGGGATATATTCAAATAGCAAAAATTTCTTAGATTTTGATTTCGTCAGAAATATCATCGTCAACTACAACATCTTGATCGGAATTCTGAGATCCTTCAGACTGGTGAGCATCAGGTTCATTTTGTGAAATTCCTGAGTTAGAATCTTCATCTCCAGCAATTTCAGTAGATTGGATGTTTTCAGAGTCTTGTTCTGAAGAATCTTCAATATATTGGTTAGGATCTGGTATTGCGTCTATAGGAGTATGGATGTTTTCAGCATTATCAACACTAATATCGGCGCTTGGGTTATCTAGCTTTGAGTCAGCATCATTTCCATCTAAATGTTGATTTTCTGAAGCTGTAATATTAAATGAGATAGATGGCTGGACTTCATCTTGGGAGTTAGACGATAGGTCGTTACTTAAATTTTTTGATATACTATTACCTTCTGATTGGTCATAGTTACTGTTAAGAGGTAAACTATGGCTATCATTAAGCATTGATGATAGCGGCAATAATGGGCTCTTTTGAGTTGGAGCTGAGTTAGCAAGTGCTGCCAGGGGGTTATCTAAAGAGCTCTCGTCTTCATCAGGATTAACGGCACTTTTCTGTTGGTATTGAGCAATAAGAGCTGAAATCAACCCAATTCCGACTGGAGATTTAGGTACAGTATTTTCAGCTATTTTTTCTTGCTGATGGTTAATATTTAAAGTTAGATTCGCATCTGTATCATTCGCTTTGGTTTCGTCGCTTTCGTCTGTAGGTTGGTTATTTTGTTGACTAGAGTTTTCAATAGATGTTTGGTTATTATAAAAACCAGGTTGAGACTTGGCTATAGCAGTTAAAGCGTTTATTGCACTTAGTGCGGACATTCCACCAAAATTTTTCGGTTCTGAATTTTGAGAGTTTAGTAACGAATTGCTATCAATGCTTGAATTGGGCGCATTTCCACCGAATGAGTTTGGATTTTGTTCGTTATAATCATTTTCAGGGTATTCACTATCACCTTCTGTTGAAATAAAGAAACCATCGTTATTATCATTGGGATTGTTGTTGTCGCTTTGGTTTGATACATCACCACCATGACTCCATTTGGTTCGTTTAGTTCTTGGAGGATCAAATGAGTCATTCTGGTTATCTAAAATTTTAAGAATTAAGGATAAAATGGATGTTGTTAAATACTTGAATATAAATTAAATCTTTTTTGAATTTAAAATTTTTATACAATGCTTACATTCATTATACTCAGAGTTCTGGTCGTTATAGTTCATACCTTGGTTTCCACTATTAGAGTTAAACTGATTGGGTTGGTTGAACTGAGGATTTGATTGATCATAGTTATTGTTGAAGTTATTAAATTGGCCATTTCCTCCGTTTGGGTAGTTATTATTGTTGATTTGATTTAAACTTCTATTAGGGTATTGTGAACCCATTGATTTATTATAGTTGCGTGGAGGTAGTGGGGGCCATCCACCTAAACTACCATCCCAAAGATAAATTACATGAATTTTCCCTTTATTATTGAGATTGGTTTCGTGGAGGTTAGAGTAGGCAGCTTCTGCAGATCTTAGATCGAAATACTCAACAACGCGTGTACTAAGTTTAAAAAATTAAAAAAAAGTTAATATATCGTTAGAAAATGGTGTGAATGATGAATTATTAATTATTGAGAATATTACTTTTGTCTTCCTTCGAATGGATACACTCCTCTAACTTCACCAAATTGTTTAAAGACATCATCATCATTGCTATCAATAATTTCACCATGATATGCTTCAAGAACAGCAAGTATTGTTCCTTGAAATCTGAGAATACCAGGTCCGAGTTCTTGGGAGTTAGATTTTGGAAGGGAGTAGCGTACATCAAAGTTGTAAATGCCCTCGGACAAACCTTGTAAGCTCTCCCAAGCATTTCTTGCGCTTCTTAGATCTTGGTAGTTAAAGAAGCAAATTCCTCTTTGATCTATTAAATTATGTTCGCTGTGGACATCACCGAATTCATGCATTTTTTTAGATATGAAACTAAATATTTCAGGGTTAGGCTGAAATGTAAATAAAACGAATAATTAGTTAGTTGGTACAACAGTTAGAGAATTAAAATATTAAGAGTATAGATGTAATAAATTAAGAAAATAAACTAGTAATTATAGATTAGTATATGGTTATTACTGGGCTGGCTTGCACTAATATTGAACGGCCTTGTATTGGCTCAGATGGGGGAGGAGGGGCACTGATACCTAAAGCGGACTTTCGGCCACCAGACCAAATAGAGTCATTATCAAATCTATTTGGTCTTTTTTTGAAGCCAAATCCAGTATTATAGTTTTGCTTATAATCGAATTTTTTATTATCAAATTGTTTGTTATTGTAGTTTCTGTGGTTATTGTAGTTGTTGAAGTTGTTGCTATTATTGTTAAAATTAGGCTTATTGAATCCTTGATTATCTTGGTGGTTGCTAATTATATATAATTTTAAAGAAGTGGTTAATAATGAATAAAAATTAAATGATAACAATCTTAAAGTTAGGATGGAAGAAAAAAAAAGAATAAATCTCTTGAAAGTAGAACAGAATTTTGGAGGTAAATATATGTATACAAATATAAATGGAGAGAGAGAGAGATACCTATTTCCGTAATACTCGGGATCATATCCTTCTAAAAAATAGTAATAAAATAAAAAAAGATTAAATATTGTAAAGTTAGGTACGAATCATACAAGGAATGGTATTGAGTGTAAGATTAAGTTATTTTTTTGGGAAAAAGGTAAAAAAAAAAAAAAATAAGATGGGAGAATTAGATAAAGAGATACCGATATTGTTGTTGTTGTTATTAGAAGCATCAGTAGATGGATCATGATCTCTATCAAAATAGTGCCTTTTTTTACCTGAAGCGGAGCCATTGTTACTTCTGTTATCAAATCTGTCTCTGTTGTTGAAGTTTCCATCGTTATTTTGGTAGTTGTGATCAAAATTTCTTGGCCTTCCACCTCTTCCGTGGTTCTGGTATCCAAAATTACCCCTGTATCCACCAGAATCACTGTTGTTATTATTATTGTTGTAGTTGTTTCTATGGTTATTATTATAATTATTGTAGGGTTTGTTTTGGTTTTGGCGAGGGTTAAAATTATCATTGTTGTCATTATATTGTCTATTATTGCCTTGGATAGAGCTGTCATAATTATTGTTAAAGCGATTACCGCCTCTTCCTCTCATATTAGGGCGTGGGTTATTCCAACCCTGCTTATTATAATTAGAGGCACCACCTCTACCACCGCGGGTAGAAGAGTAACCGTTTCTGTTATTATAATCTCCGTTATCCATTTAATAGAATTCTATGTCAATAGAGGTAAATGAGAACGAAAAAAAGATAAATCTTTATATTTCTGCAAGTGTTTAATAAGAAAAGCCAAAGATGACACTATTATTTATTAAAGAGAGGTAATGTATATAGTTATTATCATTGAGTTTAGTTATTGAATGAGATACGAAACTAAATAGACTTACCAGGCTTATAGAATTAGACTTTACAAAAATTAGAAGAGATTGATACTTTTATAAACACGTTAGATTACAGGATTAGATTTGAGAAGTAGTAGGAGTTGGGGAAAAAAAGAATCGAGTTTCTAACAAATAAATATACAAATCACATTTTTAGTTTAGATGATACTTTTAGCAGAAAATATATACTGGATGAGTAAACGTAAGGAATATGCGATAATATTAATGGAGTTGCAAATCAGAGCTGGTATACAGTAACGCAATAAACAGCAATAAAAGGTATAAACACAGAGAAGAATCTCAGTGTGAACAAGTGGGTAGGCAATAATAATTTGATATCAAACATAAGTGATGTGCAAGTGATTTTGTTTAGATGAGAAATGGTAGATAATCAACGCATCATAAACTATATTGTTTTTAAATAAGTTCAAGGTGAATTGGAGCATAAGGACATTCAAGTTTAAAAGAGCAATTGCTAATCTGGATAGAAGGATGATACAGATAAAAAAACTTTTCTTGAAGATAGAGGAGTTAAACAGGCAAGTAACATATGAGAAATGGTATAATCGATACAAACATATATTTATCGAGAGTTATGTACAAAGGATTAAATCGCGAACAATTCTGACAAATATGGAAAACGTTTTGGTGAAGATGAGTGATGTTGAGTATAACTAGGCTTGTTATGATGGTCTAGGGAGACAAAACACTTATAAACATACACAGACACGAAGTGGAACTTACTGGGTAAGTAGCTTTCGAAAATTGGGAAGGCTTGGAAACGAACAGATTATAGTATAAGATACTTTGAAAAAAAGGAAATATGTTTTAATGCCAAGTTATAAATAATGGCTGTATTGGAAGGGGGTAGATAACTGTAGACAAATACGAGGTTGCAGCAGAGAGATGCCAAAAAAAAAAAACAACAAAGGCGCAGAAGAAATAAAAAAAAGTGCGCAGCAATTACTTAAACGTAAAGATGAAGGTAGCTCAATAAAAAAATATAGGGAGCATGAGCAAACGATGATAAAACAACATTGAGACGAAGTTTGGATCGTTACTACAAATACATAAAGGGCGGTTTAAAACGTAAAAATAGTAAATACCTTTGAGAGAAACAGAGATAGTTAGGAGACTGAGAGGGAAATAAATAGTGTGTTTGTAGCGTTATCTTGATAATATATAGTTTTATTTTTCCTGCAGAACAAATCTACTTTAACAGATAAGTAGTAAAAAGATATAGGCAGAGTCAAAGCAAGTTTACTTAACTAGACAGATAAACACCTTAATTTTTTAACATAAAAAAACAAGTCAAAGAATAATTAAGACAATTTACATAGATAAATTGCGCTTAAATGTCTTTTATTTTGTAATCCAAAAATTTTTTTTCTTGAGCCTATTTTCCTTCTATTTCCCTTTAAACTTAGTGAATAATAACTGACCAAAATCTAATCTACCAATCATTAGTATCGAATGTGACCCCCCTAATTCCTAATCATTTCTATACATCCCCGCCCAATATGACCAATAAAATTTCCGCAAATCCAAAATACATTTACGACAATCGCTGAAATTTGACCAGTAATTTCAATATAAAAAATACTGACCAATTACAGCTATTTAAAATCTTGCTAAGTGACACAATGAACTATACATAATATTTAGCCAGTAAATTTTTTTTAATAGGTAAATTTATTTTCATTGCGCCTTTCTCAACAGCCACTGGATAATTTATGGCTGAAATATAGATTTTATTGGACCCCTAATGAAGGGGCAAATATTCGCTCTTGAACCTAATTCGAGAACTATACGAGAACGTATATCCAATAATAATTATATTTTTGACCTACGTGTTTTTGGAAATTATAAATTAAGCCCTATGACTATAATCTTCTGTTAATTCACGCTAATAATTGATTATATTTCTCGTAATTAACGTTCTTCCCATGAATTATCCAATAGCTAGCTCAACCATTTATGATAATATCATTGGTTCATCATTTTCTATTTGCTCTAGGTCTTTTTTACCAATAGCTAAACATAAATTTAATTGTATTTTTGAATCTGTTTTTTATTGGCTCAAATTTTTTGTTATATTCATTAGCCCTTTTCATCCGAAAACGTTTAAAAAAATAATCAATGATTCGTATATGATTTTAAGAAACCTAATAATTTGCTGATTAATGCAGTAACCCAATACTTTTAAAAGTCTCGGAATAAAAATTTTATTACTGAACTCAGTTGGCTAGATTTTGTAGATAAAAAACAGATTACCACCCGTGAGAGGATTAATGCTTGGAAAATAAAATGTTTATAAGCATTTAATTCGCTTTTTTAGCTTAAACAAAGCAAAACCATAAATAATCAAAAATACTCCAATCGATAGCACTTTAGCCCTTTCCCGCCCAACAATCTTTAAAAAAACGAATTTATTGATTCATTTATGATGTAATAACAAATTTATCATTTGCTGCTATAACAAAATACACCAATATTTTTGAGTTTACTGGAAATAAACTGTTATTAATCAAATAAGTTAACTATAATTGGTAGATCTAAATTAGCCTACTTCCCGGGAAAGTTTTAAACGTGAAAAAACTTGTAAAATTTTTTTAATTTTAATATAATATTAAATTTAAAATCTTAAATATTTTAAACTAATAACGTGATTAAATCTTTTGAGTAATCTCGAAGTAGCTTGTTGTAATAACTCTTGGTAAACAAACTATTTTTTTTAAATATCCATGAGAGTATAGCAAATCAAAGAGTGATATTAAAGCATATTATCGTATTTTAAAAATAGGTTTTATATCCAAGATATATAATACTTTTTTATTTTTTTCAAACCAGAGCTAATTATGAAGTTTTAGGAACTACAATAAATAAATTAGGCTCTTGAATTGTTTGATTTTTTCTTAATAAATAACGATCAAATTAAAATTAATATGGATTCATTATTTGAGCTGTGCTTAATTAAAAAAAATACAAAAACATACGAAATAGAGTTAAAGGTACCAAAATTCTAAAATTTAATATCATAGTTTTTAAATTTGCCAATTAAAAGAAATCCCTTTACTATTAGCTAGATTTAAAATTTTTAAAATCAGAATAAAAAAACATCAAATTTTATCAAAGCTGTGATTGGCTAGGCTTGAATGTTTGATTTTTTTGGCAGATCTGATATATAATATAATATAATATAATATAATATAATATAATATAATATAATATAATATAATATAATATAATATAATATAATATAATATAATATAATATAATATAATATAATATAATATAATATAAAGGTAAAGCTAGCACAGGAACTAGGGGGGAAAAACAATAGGGTATAACTATAACAAAAAGTTCATTTTGACGGCCTTAGCCATAACTGGAAATTTATAAACTCTGATTTGTAATCCTGGCTTATTATTATAACTATAAAAAATACAGGTTCACTTTTATTGATATTATTATTAATATTTATTTAGTAATTAATTTATTGGCCTTATAAATATTATAAAATTAAATTAATTTGAAGAAAATATATTTCCTCTTGATCTTTGAAATATTCCTTGGTTTAAATAATGAAATTAAATTAAAAACGTTAGACTAGTTTAATAATGCTTATAAATATGAGGTGAGCCTAAAACACATTTTAAACTAGATAGAATAGAATCAAAACTACCTCTTGCATGCATCATTGCACATTTGAGGGATTCTAAAAGAAGAGAGCACTTTGTTGCAGCTTAGTATTATTGGCGGCATTGAAAAGGCATTTCGTTTTTCCTACTTATTCTTTTAATTGTGAAATTTTAATTTGTTAAAAAAAAGCACCGATTTTACTTATTGACTATGATTTTTTAATTCAAATTTATGCACTGCAACACTTATCAATATAAAATGACTCCTTCATAAAGAATCTCCCATATACAGCGTAAAAAATATTAATAACCCAAAAATCTCCAATATTAACAAATCAACTATTTTGAGGCTAAGATAATGATGTTATACCTAGAAAATATATTATCAAATCTATAACAATTATAAATATATAATTAAAATAAAATCAAAGAAAGAAATATAGCACTTCAATTACTAGTTGATAAATAAAATATCAAATATAAATGGATCCGTAGATAATTTATCTGTTTTGAGAAATTAAAATTAAGATTAAAACGAATAAATAGTCTGAAAAGTCCACGTTGTATATTTGTGAAATACAAAAAAATTATGAATAAAACTAATTTAATTTTATCTAGAATTCAGTCTATTATAACATGTCAGTATTAAAATGATTTTATTATTAAGTAAAATAAAATATCTGAATAGTCCACATATTAACAAGTATAACTCACGAATTATATATAAAACCCTCTATATATTATTGAAAGATTTGAGAATTAAAGTTTATTTTATTAAAATTTTGCTCATATTCGTGTATAGAAATCCCAAAAAATTTAAATAAATTTTTAACTGTAAACAAGAAAAAAATATAATATCAGCTTATATGATAAATACTTTATTAATATATGACTCATATTCAATTATAATTGAGCTTATATTAAAAATAAAATAAAATTGTAATAAATAATTAAATAAAAAATTGTATAAATGACTTAAATACTGCAAAAATATATTTTCACAAATTTTAATTATCAAACAAAATAACGATAATACTAAAAATAATGGGATAAAGATGTTAATAAATAATGAAATATCTATATGGTGCTATATTATTATAAAAAAAGAGAGTATACCAATTAAAGAGAAATTTTGGTTTTCGGATAATAAATAACGCCGAATATTTAACTATTCAGTTAATAAAAGTTAGTTAATGGATTAAGGCAGTTAAATTTCTACAGTTTAAAGACTATGAAAACAGAAGCAAATAATACCTACTAAAAAGTTTCTGCTAGTTTTTAAATGATCTACTCGAAAATAGAAATAAAATTATTAATGACTAAAACTTACAATTATTTTTCTTAAATAATAAATAGTCAGATATGATATAATTTTATTAAATCCAGCTATATCTAAATCAAAAATCATTTATTTACTAAAACATCATCAATTAATAAATTTAGAGAGCCAGACGGAATAGAAATTGAGATTTTAATAAAATAGCACACACTATCAATCATAAAATTTACTTATTTAGTAATATAGGGGGATTTTTTGGCTTTATATTTATCGATTGTGTCTTGATATAATAATGTTTTTAACTTTGAATATATTTAGTCGATTCTTTAGATTAAGCTTATCAAATTAAAATCATTTCGTGATTTATTAATAATAATTATTTAAATAAAATAAATTCCGGAATAAGGAAAAAATTCTTTGAAGGAAGTATTCCTATCCTAATTCCTATTATATTTATATATTATGAAATATTATTTTATATTTTTAGTCAATCTTAAATCTGTGGGCAGAATAAATTCGGAAATTTGGAAATTAAATATGTAAGAGGCTTTAAGATCTCTCTGTCACGCCGATTCGGCTCAAATTAAATTCTATGGACCTCGTAATTGACAGTTTAAGGCTCACTCTATTTAGTAAAAATGAGATATGGCTTAATTAAATGTTTTGTGAAAAATCGTACATTAAAATTCTGATGAAATTTTTTTTTTTTTAGTATTATTAATTAGTTGTTACACTATATAAAATTGCCTTTTTTGAATAATTAGGAGTTTTTTAAACAAAAATTGTGATATCTTATTAAAACTTATATATTATTGTGAAAAGAGTAGCTTTTATCATTATTTTTTATCACAGAAGATTTTCTTTTGTTTTTGCTTTTACTATAAAAGTTTTTAACTTTTTAATATAAGGTATAGAAATAATTGGCAAATTTTGTTTTTTTAGTATTTATTAATGTGTTTGATTTTATAAGATTTATAGTTTTATTTTATTGAATAAGCGTTTTTTAACTTCAAGAAAATGGTTTCATATATTGTACCTATTTAAAATTTTTACATATTAATAACACGAATATTAACGTACACCATTGTTCACTAACTATAACTAAAATTTACGTTAGTTTGGATTATAGCGTTAATACAAATTTAGCTTCTTTATTTGAAGTCTATATGGATCAGCATCTGTTTTCTGCTGAAAATATCAACAAATATACTTCAAAAAAAATTATAGGGAAAATAATAATCACAAACTAATCAGAAATAAATGAATGAATCAGTATGTTTTTATGATTTATCGATACCTATTGATCGAGGATTAATCAATATTATATGAGGGGGGGACTTCATATCAAGCGTTATCGTCTTTATTGGATAGTAAAAGCGAAATCACAAATCAGGCAAATAAAAAAAATAAAAAAAGGGTTTTTTTATACGGTCAAAACTGAGATTACTTTCATTTTGTTTCCGTATCATCATTAGCAAACGTAAATTGGGTTTTTTTAGAGTGAGACTTGATATTAATTCACTCTTCATTTAATATTGATTAATCCTCGATCAAAAGGGCTCGATCAATCATAAATTATATAATATAGTGGGGGTAATTCAAGTTACTTCAGAGATAGCTTGTTATCAGTTATATTAAACTGAATTAAGCGAAAAATCGTTAATAAGTATCGAACATATAATAATTAGACCAAAAGCTTTGTGAAAAAATATCATCGGAAGATATTTATGCTGCTGAATCTAGATTTTCTACAATAGCTCTTGACTTTGGTATCGGAGTACTTGGAGGGCAGTTTATCAAACACGATAAATGATGGATATTTATAGTAATTCTGTCGATCAAATCGGCGAAATTTGGTTTAATAATGTGTCTCTTGTGTCTGTACAACCAGTTAGTTATCTCTTAAATGTGATTTCATATTATAGGTACTAGTAAATTTAGCCTCGTATAATTCATATGTCTCTACTGGGCATAATAGTGAATCAGAATGGCACATTACATCACATAGCCGTTTATAAGACTATCATATATTATTTCTTTTGGTGCAATAATTACTACTATTAAAGCAACTTCCTTTGTAAAAGTATAGAATATTCTATTTTTTTTATATCTCTTGTCATAAAGTATACACTAAATGAAAGAAAAAAGCCAAATTTAAATTTTAGGATGCTTATATCGAGCTCATCCGTATTCCATACACACATATTATTTTTATTATAACGGATATATGCATTTCTGTGAGGAAAAATAAATTTATTGAAATCTCTTTTATTTTTTATAAGAATCGCTTTTAACACGGCTTTCTGTTAATTTGTTCAGGGTTAGGAACTAGATGAATTATTTTAGGTTTATACGACTTATTTTAGCTTTCAATTAAGCCTCTGTCTGATCAAATACTCTGTAAATATTTTATATTTAGCCTGCTGATATTGGGTTCGGAAGGTTGCAAGAAGTACGCGAATACAAAAAATTCTTATGGTTAGCGAAATATATTAAACTCCATCTTGCTGTTCGCTTATTTGAAATGATAATTTTATTTGCTGATCAGCCAGACCTTCGGCTTTGAGGATACCCCGCTGACCTTCCATGATCTCAGCAATCATTTCTTGTTTCCTAATAGCGGTGATTTTTCGCTTTTTTGTCTGGTACTATTGATATTACTTGTATTGTTTCTATTTGTGCTACTTCCAGAGATAATAAGTCTCGGTACCATTTTTCTGCCTCCCGATGAGGCGTTATTAGATTAAATGTTAATTTCTCTCTCTTGATCTGTTGGAAAACAATTTTTATGAGGTTCCAGGGTGTATAAAAGTATGAGGAGGACCTCCCTTTCCACGAGTGAAAGAGTGAATCATTTCAAACTGAATTTATGCCTTCGTATCAGCTGAAGTACGTTGAGAGGTTTGTGTTGCTGTGAGAAGCAAATAGATCTATTGTTTGAGATCCGAATGCATTTTATAGTTCTGAAAGTACCTCTTGAATATTGAACACTATTTTTGGGAGTTTAAGGGGCTTGAAGCATCTACAGGATTAAGATATGTATGGGCATATGCTAATTGTGGACCGGTAGTGTTTTCCCGGAAATAAAACCATATATTCTCTGAAATATCTAAAATTTTGATCAAATTAGTACCTAAAAACTTTTTTTTGTATGAAAGAGATGTGATATTTTCGGAATATATTAATAAGCTTTCAAAAAATACATGGGATTTAGATTGAATGATTTATAACTTTTAATTCAATTATGTTGATTTTTTGATATTTCTAGGATTTTATTTAGGTACTCAAGTAAGATTTGGATCTCAAATCGATCCCTATTGCTTTGATACTGGCATTTGTGAATATTTCTGACTCTGGAACTTCCATTATGAATCTGTATCCATTCCAAAACTTTGATTGAACTCTCCAAAACTATAGATTTTCTACGATCTATTAATTCAGTTTTTCTATCAACTTCAATTTCTTGTGAGTTGATAGGTATCTATTATTCTGCTCCTGCAACCTCTTTAGCTTCAGTTATCCAGGTAATAACACCATTGAAATAACAATCGCTTTTTTGATAAAAGAAACTAGATATCTTATCAAATTTGAGCCAAAATTTATTATTTCTATTTTTTCCCTACGAAGGTCCATGATCTAGTTGGAGGAAACCTTGAGAGCCATTTATCGAAAGTTGATGAGAATCCTCAGGTTCTGTATTATCTGTTTTTGGCCTAGAAATGACTTGGGCTTCTTTATTTTGCAGCCAATAGATGAGATTCTGTATTATAAATGATGTGATATGAGAACATATCTATTTTCTCTTGAAAAAGCACATAAGATCGTCTAGACATACCGTACTTCATATTACAAGAGAAATAGCCGATTTTACTACGGATCATAGGGTCATATATAAGACGAATGAACTGAGTACAAGACCGAATGGGAGCACCCTAAACTGGTACCTTGTTCCATAC